>JAVRXN010000005.1:33304773-33576114 GCA_033556935.1 Timema podura
TGAGCGAGCATAACAAGAACTTCTCTCACAGCGACACAAAAACTAGCGGTCTTCTGATGTCGCATAGTGACATAGCTGATGCTCCTATACCTCGCCGTCAGCATAATGCGAGAAGAACCGGATTCCCACTTCCTCCGCTGACGGCGCAGATCACTGCTGCTCCTCTGAATGCTAAGGTATCACGTGGTGGGATGGTGGGTGTTATAAGTTAAGGGTGTATGGCCCAAAATTAATAATGTATAAATTATATATATATTAGTAGGTCTTCTTAAACCAAACTTGGATCAGTGTATTAAATATAGATTAAATGTATATTTTGAGCACAGTGTTTACTCAAAGTTTGAAATTTTGGCATCTAATGCAACGATTTTTAGAAAAACAAAAAAATGCAAAGATTTCATATTTGGAATGTTAGAAGTACTTGAAGAGATTTATTAAGAGAAATAAATATTATTTCACTGAACCTTCAATCAATTGCATAAAAAAACTGCCAAATAAATGCAATATTCAATTAATTATTTTGTATACTTAAACGTATGTAATAAATGGGGGAAGTAAATCAATTAGTGCCGACTTCTTTTAACTTTAAAATAGTACTTCAATCACATTAATATTCAATCTGAAACTCATAAAATTTTATGTGAGCTGAGGTGCTACATATTTTGCCCCCGGATTTTGAAAATATATCTGATGCAACCCCGCAATAGCCGAAACAGAACGGCCCGGTTAGAGTAGAGAGAGAGAGCTCATCCCTTCTCACTCCACGTCACTAGCTGTCTGTCCTTGAAACCATAAATATGTTGCCAGTGGTTTTGGCCTGACCCATCCCCATCTCTCTTTAGAGATTGTTGTTACCTGGGCTCCACCGTTTTCAAGTCCGTGTAGCAAGTGCGACGATTGTTGAAAGGATTTTTTCAATGTCGCTGAGTATAGTTGCATTTAATGTCTTTAGGTATGTGTAAGGTGTAATAATAGTGAGAAGAACATTTTTATTATTTAAAAAAATTGCCCCACAAAAGTTTAAAGATGGCAGAATATATGTAAAAGGCAAAAGTAATAAGCATTCCAAGTCAATAAAACGCTTTTACGAAGAAATTCGGAAAGGCCAAACCACTAATAAAATGGTGAAATGACTTCAAACCTAAATTATATTATTGAACTTAAATAATAAAATGGTGAAATGACTTCAAACCTAAATTATATTATTGAACTTAAATAATAAACTTTTTTTTTGAAAATCCTTTTTAAATTTCGAACTAAATCTGGAACCTCCAACTTAGCACGTCAATATCTTACCACTGAGCTATCTAGGGCTAAATTTGTATTAGGGTCATTTATCGCTCATATTTTAAGGGTTAGTCGGTAATAGATGTGTAAAATCGTCGGCCATTTAATAACAATCAGAAAAAATTCCATCGTTGATCTATGGTAGCTTTATGCTACCGTTTGAAAATTTTCTACTAATTTTAAATTGTTTCTTGGATATAATTTGTAAAGCAGAAGTCACCAACCTTTATTTAGCTGCGGACGACATAAATGTTTTACCAATACAGTAAACCACTTATTAAGTATTTAATAAAAAAAATTGAAAATATTTTAAATAATGACTTGACCACCAAGGACGGTGATATCGAGGTTCGAATCTCAGTCGGGTGAACTGGGGTGGTTTTTCCTAAATGGTTTTCCACTCTCCCTCCCCGCAAATGCGGGTTCATTTCCTCTAAATTACACCTTTCCAATTCCTAATCTATTAGTGTAATTAGTACTTAAGCGTAGAAACCGAATGGGTAGTAAGACGCGGTGCTATATAATAATAAATAATAATAAATTTAAGATTGACCTTGAACAAAGAATACAGCGTGAGATGAAAGCCTATATTTGAGTTACGTTAATAGGTATGGACAATTGTGCATTATGTTAGATAAATAAAGATAGATTACTTTTTAGTCATATTGGCCATGAGATGAAATTTGTAGGTTAATATATATTTCCTAACATATATAATTTGATTAGCCCGCTTACGGTAATAGTAATTATGAGGAAATGACTGAACAGATTTTGACAAACTACCACTCATTTTAACGATTAGGAGTCCAGGATATCGGGAAAAGTAGTAGTTTTCCACGGAAACCCAATTCTCACAGATAATTTTCAGTGTTTCATTCTTTGTTTAATCATCATGGAAACCACTATTTGCTGCATGACTGTAAATCTCTAAATAAACTATATCATCTTGTATTCTGAAAATTGAAAAATGACACCTGGACACGGGAATCGAACCCGGAGTAATCCCCACTAATAAGCATAATAATAGCTCTGGCTATTAATTCTTTATATCATCTTGGCTAAAAAATAATAACTCAATCTTCATTAATTGTTGGTCCGAACACATCACATTTTTCTCTTTGAATGCTGATCATAGCACATCTAAATTGAGATGCCTAAACTGGGAAAATATTTATTTTTTATTGGATTGTTATTATTAATTTAAATTTAAATTAATAATATTGAGTATAATTTGAAAATTAAAAGGTTAAGTTGTTAAGTTCGTGAAAATATTGTCTAAGTTTAGTTTTTCGCATGATACAATTTTTTTAAATATGTTTTGGTATGTATTATAAGCTCAAAAACGATAAAATGAACTTGAATAGTGTTAAAAAAAAAGTTAGTCATTTTAACTATCTAAGTATGAGTTTTAGTGCTCACTTTTTCCAAATAATGGGTTTTAGTGTTCATTTTAGCAAATAGTAACAAAATACAAATACATAAGTTAAGCTATGTTTTCATTTTAACGCTTAATTTGAGTGTATATTTAAAATTAGTAATGTTTTGTACACCCCATATATCTTTTCACATTCCTACAAATAGAGTAAGTTCACTTATGTTTTCATGTTGATAGTTAATTTTGAGGGAATGATATTTCAAATGTTTGAGTACCACATCTATATTTTAACATTCTCTCTTTCTATCAGACTCCCACGCTCTCACACACTCTCTCCCAATCTCTCCCTCACACACACACACACACACACACACACACCACACTATAAAACACTCTCTTTAATATAATATTTTCTCATTCTTTCTCTCACACTTTATCCCTCTCTCTCACACACTCTCTACACTCACATCCACGCTATATCACACAATTTCTCTCACACTATCTTTATTATACTCTCTCTCAAACACTCTCTCTCTCTCAACGGCTCTTTCTTTCTCTAACGCTTTCTCTTTCTCAAATTCTCTCAAATGCTCTCTCACAAACGTTCTCTCTATCTCTCAAACTCCCTCTATTTCAAGTTCTCTCAAAATCTCTGACTAAACTCTTTCTTTCTCTATTTCACTCTCTCAAACACTCTGACTCAAACTGTCTCTATCTCATTCTCACTCTCTCTCAAACTCGCTCTCTCAATTTATCTTTCTAACTCTTTCTCGCAAACACTCTTTCTCTTAAACTCTCGCTATAACTCTCTCACAATTTAATTTTCCCTCTCTGAACTAGTCTCTCCATTTTAACTTTATCTCTCCAAATCTCTTCCACATATCCTGACATTTTCTCTCTCCTTCACACAATATCTCTCCCAAAATTTTACACGCTTTCTTTCTTTCTCTCTCTCTCTCTCTCTCTCACACACACTTTATCACGCATTCTCCCTTGCCTATTCTATTTCTCTCTCACACATACACACTCTCCTCACACGCACTCATACTCTCATTTTCACACTCACCCTCACACTTACACAATCATACCCTCAAACACTTAAACTCTCATTTTCCCTATCACATTTTATCACTCTCTATATCAGATATCTTATATATAATTTGATAAGCCCGTTTCCAGAAATAGAAATTACGAGAAAATGACTGAACAGATGTTGACTAACGAACACTCATTTTATAGATAAGGGAATCAGGATGCCGGTAAAAATAATGGCCTAAAACTAAAACCCAATTTTCCTAGCGAATCTTCCATCTTTTTCTTCTGTGTGGACAGTGGTTCATCTGTACAATCATTCTTTGCTTACATCACCATGGAAACCATGATTTATGTATAGCTGTATATAGGCAAATAAAATATTTGTCTTTGTTTAAAAATAATATCAGCTCAATCGTTAGGTACATGAGTGGTTTGTGCAACTATTAGATATAGATCTGGGAGAAGAGTAATTTTAAAGTTCCCATCGGGGCGTAAAGGGGGAAAATATACGTTTTAATTCTAATTACACACCGAAAACTAAATATCTAAGAAAAGTTGATAGCCTTTGACGAGTAAACTTTTAATCAAAAATTTATTGAGGGCTTGTTTATTATAGAGATCCTTTCCCAATAAAATTTTAAAATACATTTTAGTGTAATAATCTGCAGCCATTGCTGCAACGACCAACTAGTTAATATATAATGTTACTTATGATCATCTCACACCTCTATAGTTGAGTAAAAATAGTATTTGTAATAAAAAAAGCTCGAGATTTTGATGGATGTCGACGTTTCATTACCCCTTAAATCTGAAAAAAAAAAATATTTTTTTAATAATGTCAGTCTGTAGCTCTGACTAGAGACAAAACTATTTTACCAATTGGGATAAAACTTGGGATATGGGGTTTTTCTAAGGTTTCTCAGAGGTTTTTTATAATAATCTATTCAATCCTAAAATTAATGGTAGTATTTTTTACTTAGGGATGGAAAGTGAAAAAATAGATTATATCAAACTCGACTCGATTAAAATTAATATATACATATATATAGTTTAAAATTAAAACAAAATGGAAGTTCTCATATCCTCATGAAAGTAGCTTTGAGGGTAATTTACACTTAAGGAAACTTCCAATATTTATCGTATCGCCACACCTCTTTGGGATACGAATTAATTTATCATTTCAAAAATGAAGGCATACTAAATATAAAAATCGTTATTTGAAATTATACTACTAATAAAGCCACATGGCTGACTCACTAGAATTAATGTTTACCCACTTCCAGATGAGCTAGAAACTTGAAATTTGACAAACTTATAGCTTCTTAAATATATTACGACCCAGTCTAATCAAAATTAAAATAGATTTACTCGGTGATTGTAGGGGTGGTAAAACTGATTACAGCTCAGACAGACGGTGCAGCCGCACAGTCGTGTAATAAACACGCAAACGGTTTAACCTACACAAAATTACGAGAATTGTTGGGGTGGTACAACATTCCAAAAGTTTGGGAACCACTGGTCTACAGAATATAAAATTTTTCTCTTTCAGCATGTTCTTAAATTAATTTACTTAGTTCCTTACGATTGCAAGATTTGATTAAAAATCTCAAGTTTAAGTAATGTAACGCGTTTACAAGTATATTGTGACATTTACTATTGTCAATTCACACTTTACACACAACACTTTTTTTATTTATATCCACACGGTAAACTGCTGTGACATTTTGATGTACACAATTAGTTTGCCTTTTTACAGGCACACTTTTTCGTTTGACGCTGTTTTTCTGAGACTATACACTTGCAACTGGCATATACCTGGCCCTCAAACTTTGATTTCTTATTCACAGCTTCGCGAACTGTTACATATTTTTCTGGGATGTCTTTATAAATTTATGTGCCAGAAATCTAGAGGTCACTTCTATTAGACTGGGTTGTAATATATTTATTAGATTTTATGAGGTTTTTTTTACGACTTTAATTTGTTTGTTTTGTTTGGATTTTCACAGCATACCATCGGGAATAATTGTATATCCCACAGTTTGGGAACCTCTGGTGTAGATTTTTTTAAATAAGCCTTTACTATCTTGGGCGTATTGCAATAAGCTTGTAACCAACTAGACTGATTGAGCGAACAAAGGTGCATTTCCTTACTAGCCTAAAGCTGTATGGGCTCATTGCAATAAGCCTAAAAGTTATCAGGCTGATAAGAAAATATAATATTTTTTTCAATTAGCCTGGTTCATTGTAAATTGACGGTGCCTTTTCCTTTAAGCCGGATTTTATAATTAGCCTACGACATATATACTATATGTATATATAATAGTCTATATACAGATAAATATATATAAATACATTACATATATATTACGGATAAGTCTTTAAATTTGTAATTTGCTGTAATGCTCTGTGGGTGTGATATTTCTCTTTTCTCTAAAAGTGTATATTATTTCGTTTATGTTCTTTGGTAGAATGTGCAACAATGTATATTATCACATTTCAAATATCTTACGAGTTTTAAGTAAATATATCTTTTTTTATTTATAGTAGCGAGAAAGTCTATGCTGTGCACACTCCCCACCTTTTTAAAAAACAAATTAGCCCTTTTGCATAAAAAATCTATAACTTTGTTTGTGGATATAACTTAGAGAAAAAATATGATCTTGCTAGAAAATTACGAAGTTTAGCTCCGGTGGTAGTGCGTCCACCTACGGAGCTAAGGGCCCGAGCTCGATCACTGGCATGGTCGAGAAATTTATCATTGTTGGAATGTGGGGTTACCCTTTCACAGTGATGAATTGACGGCCGGGGGATGGATTTTGTGTCTGTCCTAGATTTAAAATTAGAGTAATTAGTACAAGGCGTATAACCTGAACAGGTAGTAAGATACGTGGCGCTAAAATAAAAGTTAAAACAATAATAATAGCACCGACAACCTACAATGGCATAACATAACATAATTTGCGAGCCAATACTGTATTAGCGGTTTCAGGTTACAGACATGTCCAGATGGACACTAACATATTCCACTTCCTCCTTTACATCTCCACAATCATAATTTCTTTTTATGTCCTTTCTCGTCAAATGTTTTTTCTAATGTATTTTCTCCCCTTTGTTCAGACGTAACGAATTAGTTTTATAACAACTATCAAAACATAGTTTGTAGGTCCCAAATTCAATTCCCGCGTCAAGATGTAATTTTTTAATCAAAATAATATGTAGATGAGCCTATAACCTTAATTAAAAAATACTCATATTTGACATCGTGTAGAGATAATGCTTTAAATACGTAACATCCGCCCCCCCCCCCTTTTCCCTCCACTCTATTAGTTCGGCATATCTGTATAAAGCACAATTAGTAAGTTTAATTAGTATTATTATTGATTACACTATTGTGTTAATAATGAGCGATATCTAAAACAGAGGAAATGTACCCACATTTCTGTGGAGGGGCAAAGAGAAACCATTTAGAAAGATGCACTCTTTGTTTACTCGTTCGGGATTTGAACTCTGACCACCATTCATCGTTAAAATAAACTAAATGAGCTTAGTGTTTAAATCAAGTTAAGGTTAACTTTAAAAATGAACCGACGGTTTGGTTCGGTCCCGGGGTGACCTGGTGGTCTAGGGGTAAGGTGTCAGACCTCTGTACTGAGGGTCCGGGGTTCAATCCTTGGTCCCGGCACAGACAACTCTGATTTCCAACCTCTGACAAGACGTGTATTAATCACAACCTGTGAATGTGAGGAATACCAGGCCTCCCCCGTGGTTCGGATTCTACGTTAAACTGTAGTTCCTCCACTTCATCTCACAATCACCCTACCATTGCACACTAGCGTAGTTGCGAAAGGGTAGTAAGACGCAGTGCAGTGATAATAATAGTTCGGTCCCTGACTTACAGTTTTCATTCATAATAGCCAGAGAAGAAGATTGTCTACCTGCTAACCTGCCCCTCCCCCACCCTAAACTTCAGCCCAAGACTTTCCAGTCACTCCACCGCTGACGAAATAGGTTTTTTGGTTCTCAACGGGACGGACAGTTAGCATTCACTTTCATCTTTTTCTCAGCAACACTAATGCTATCTTACGGATTTTTCTCGACATTAGCTCTTCCCAAACAACGTTAAGCTCTATTTGTTCGCAGTTTTTTTTTATGGCAAACTTTTTTTTTGGGGGTAAAACAAATCAAATATTTATCTAGTATAGACATAAAGTTTAATTTTCTTCACGTGGTGATATCAACAGTTCTTGAATATCTGTCAAGGGTGTGCTGGAATTTAATGACCACTTTCTCTATATTTAAAAGGTTTTTCATTAAATTCTAGGACACTCTTGATAGATACACAAGAACTGTTGAGATTCTCCTATATATAAAATAGCACCTTATGTTTACTCCTGGAGCCATTTTTTATTTATTTTGCCGAAAAAAAGTTTGCTATAAAATCTGCAAAAACACTTGACTTCTCTCGCGTCCCCTTTCATCCCGCCTTAAGGGGTGTACAAGCGGGAATTTAATGGTTTTTTTACCATTTATTTTTAAGGTTGAGAATCTATTTGTGGTTTCTGGACTAACAAACTTTTGTTTTAGAATATACATTTTCATTACTATAAAAAATAACTTTAACGAATCTATTATAACGATGTCCGACACCTTAGCTCATCAATCGGCAGGGTGTCTGTACACTGAGCTAAGGGTCCCGGGTTCGTTTCTCTGCATGGCCGAAAAAACTATCAATGGTCAAATGTGTGTTTCCCCTTGCACAGTGATGAGTTAAAGGCAGGGGGGCTGGTTGTTGTGTCTGTTCTAGATTTGAATTAGCGTATTATTTCTGTGCTGATATAATTATTATACCTCAGTTTTAGCTTATGCGGTGCTGACTGACAGTTCACAGCTGACTTCTGACAGTCAACATTTAGGTATATACCTAAATTTTGACTGTCAGAAGTGACAACTGCTAAATACATGTTTTTTGCAGATCATATGGTTCGGCGTAGGGATACATAATTTGGTCTGGTAGCTTTTCAAAGCCGTCAGAAGTCAGCTGTGAGCTGTCAGTCAGCACCACATAAGATAAAACTGAGGTATAGGTTCAGGAAGTGTACATTAAAATACCTCAAATAAAAATAATAATTGTGGTATGTTTTAAGTTTTATTAAAACTCTTCCCTTCATTGATAGACCCTACGAATAATGATAGTCTACTGTATTTTGTACATTGTACTAAATATGTCTCATATTACTTTAATTTCGGAAAATGACAGGTTTACTCAAATTTAAAGCGACCTCTATATAGCAGAACACAACCTTAAAGGGTTCAACTTAGAATAACATGTTGCGTCTCTTGTCGATACCTGATCACGCGACTATTTTCGCTTAACGTGGCAGTTACTAGTAATATAATCTGTATGTTTTTAGAAAGTGTCTCGCACTTCTGTATTTCTTGCGGGAAAAAGCAGTTATGAAGCTTCAAAAACACCAAAACAATCGTCAATTTTATCTTAACATCACCTATTATGAGTCTATTTTTTTATCTGTGTTTTTATCACCGCGTCTTGTAATTGTACTAAAATCTAGGGGTGATACAGGTTGAATTTAGAAAAAATATAACCGCATTTTCTTGTAGGGAAAGTGGAAAACCACTTGTTACATTCGACCGGGATTCGAACCTCAACCTCCCCATCATCAACAGTTCAGTATATTGTGATAGTGACGCGTTAGATCATTCGACAACCGAAACGAGCTATAAGTCTATTAAATATTACTTAACATTATTTGAGGAAGAACTGCGTTTATAGCCATCTATCTCTCAGAAACGAGACATTTCACTTGAAACGTCGTTGACGAGAGTTCGCTAATTCTACCTTTTCATATATTTTTTTTTAAACTTAATAATGTTTGGTTTTTAATTTAACAGGACCATGTTGATATATTTCGCATTCATTTTGCTGCTCTATCAATATTTCAAATTAACAAAACACTTCTTTAATAACACGATATTTCTGAAATTCTGTAAAGAATCTCGTTACCTTGATAGACAGTCTCCTCAACGCCGAGGGACTAGTTGCCTAACGATAGCAACGTTTTGATTAAAATTGGTTCTGGGTTCTGGTCTGGAACCTTCTTTCATTCAATATATTTTCATTGAAACAGCTTCAAACTAATACGGACAAGAATGCGATGGTGATACAGAAGCCAAGGTCTAAAGACGTTCTCAGGTTGACTCATATTGCGAAGAAGAGAACATTTTATTCCCATCGCGTCTTACTTACTACAGCACAGTTTTCAAAGGAAAGGTCTTTTTTAAAAATATAAACTTTTTTTTACATTGATAAAATTTATTATTTTCTTAGTGTTATCTTATAAGTAATTACATAATTTATCACCTGCTTCGGTGGTCAGATGGTCTCTAAGGCGTCACTCTATCTATATACTGGACTGCAGATGACAAAGAGATCAGGACTCAAATCCTAGTCGGGTGTACTGGGGATGATTTTTCTAAATGGTTTCTCACGCTCTCTCACGTAAATGCGGGTACACCTCCTCTAAATTCAACCTTCCTCATCCCTAGCTCATTATCATAATTAATAGATATGCATAGAACCTGAACAGGTAAAAGATGTGGTGCAAAAAGAAATATATCAAAAGTTACATATGCAGATCACATAACTTGACGTATGAATACGTGAAACTAGATTTTAGTGGCTTTTATGACCCTGCCTATAAAATAGAACTGTATGCCTTCAGAATACACACATTTTAACTACGATAATGGGGTAGGGACGAATGAGCTAGAATCTCAAAGGAAATGTACCCGTATTTACGTAAAGGTAAAGTGGGATAAAAACATACTTTGTACATTCGGGTGGGATTCGAAATCATAATCTCCCCGTCATCAACTAAACCAGAATAGGTGAGCCTGATATTCAGTCCTCGTGCCCACCGATTCGGGTAAGAGAACATTGCGTTCGGTAATTTGCGTACGGAAAAAGGTCGACGACCTCTTCCGCAGGTCTTTACACCTTGACGCAAAAGGCGCGCAATGACCATCCTCTTCCGCAGGTCTCAACACCTTGACGCAAAAGGCGTGCAATGACCATCCTCTTCCATAGGTCTCAACAACTTGACGCAAAAGGCGTGCAATGACCAGCATCTTCCATAGGTCTCAACACCTTGACGGAAAAGGCGTGCAATGACCATCCTCTTCCATAGGTCTCAACACCTTGACGAAAAAGGCGCGCAATGACCATCCTCTTCCATAGGTCTCAACACCTTGACGAAAAAGGCGTGCAGTGACCAACACCTTGACGAAAAAGGCGTGCAATGACCAGCATCTTCCGCAGGTCTCAACACCTTGACGCAAAAGGCGCGCAATGACCATCCTCTTCCATAGGTCTCAACACCTTGACGCAAAAGGCGCGCAATGACCATCCTCTTCCATAGGTCTCAACACCTTGACGCAAATATGTAAAGTGGTCCGTAGCTTGCTGGCCATATGGAAAGATAACCATTGGTCAAATACATGAATCTTGTGTTCGTAAAGTGCGAGAAGAGCACTTAGCAAGTTCTCGTTTATCAGATATTGACTGGATGGCTCTGTTATATTGGTACAACAGAAGAAAGAAGAGGTGGGTTTTTTTTATACTATATAAAACATGACTTGAGGTTTCATGCTTCATCAAGTCTCCCAGCACTTCAGTGAAACGATGGTACATGAGATGAGAATCTAGGCCGGGGACAAGACCGACCCAAGTACAGTCTTATTTTCATAATAAGAGCCTCAACTGGCAACTAGAATTCACTAAATCTATTTTCACTTAGTCATAATTTAGGTCATATGATCCGCAGCGTCCACTTTTGATTATCAATAACAATTTATTTTTAAAAAAACTAGTGAAATATTATCAATGTTGACCAAAAACAAATCTATTTTTTAAAAGGTTATTTTTATAAAAATTGGACTATAGTATTTTATAGACGCCAAAACCTGTTTTCCTCGAGTCATAGGCCAAAGGCTCTGCTTTTGTTGTTATAAAAACTGATTTTGGTTCGAAGGACCAGTAGAGAAACTTCAAACATATGTATTTGCTGTCAACATTGACAACATGTTAGGTACTATATTATTGTTATTCTTTAGGTATACTATTGATAACATCTATCAAAATCGACAATGTAGATCACATGCCTTGATGTGTTAATATACTAACATTGTTTTAATGACTTTAGTAACTAACATCTTTCCGACTGCGTATAACCCGAATGGGTAGTAAGACGCGGTGCTAATAATAATAATAATAATAATAATAATAATAATAACAATAATAATAATAATAATAATAATAATAATAATAATCTTTCCGACACTTAAGGGCCAGTTTCATAGTCAGATTTAGTGAGCCTAAAGTGCGAGTCGATACTAAATACAGGACGACACCTACCTAGACCAAAATGGAATGGGCCAGTTTCGCATATGAAACTGGCCCATTCCATTCAATTTCAGGAAGGTGACGTCTTGTATTTACTATAGCGCCGCACTTGAGGCGTACTAAATTTGACTATGAAACTGGCCCTTTAGCTCAGTCGCTAGCATATATGTTTACTGAGCTGAGGGTTACTTGTTCGATTCCCGGGGTGGCCAAAGGATTTATAACTAGTGAGATGTGGGTTTTTCCTTCCACAGAGATACATTAACAGCCGGGTACTGGATGTTGTGCCTGTCCTAGTCTTAAGCTAGATAATAAGGCATATGAAGCTACGACAGGCCTAGCAAGCTGGTAGTGGAAAATCTATGACTTGAATAAAAAACGGACCTAGGCCACAGGCTGGAAACAGTAATAGATGTATAAAAAAAATTAACTAACATCTACTGTTCTTTCTACCAAAATCATACTATAGAAATGGGTATAGTATTGATTTATTTATTTTTACCCGATACATCATCTATAACGATGCGGCTTTGATATAATAAATTGGTTCAGAAAGTGCGAGTAATAATAGCATCTGGCGAGCAATAAATCTAATAACATCTGATGAGTAGACCAATAACTAGGTCTGGCACGTAATAACAACATCTGACGAGTAGTAACAAACAGCATCTGGCGAGAGTAAGGTTAGATGACGGTACAAGTAATGAGACGTTGTCGTCGGACGATCTCAAAGATAAACACACCGCCGGGCCGGCCACTCGTATAAACACTCGCGCAAGTGTGTGCGCGTGCGCCGTTCACATAATGTGAGACTGGCAGTCTGGCACTGAGATTTGTATTGGCTGGCACTTTGGCTGACGCAAGACTCAGATGACCTTGCTCGGACACACTTCCTTTATCACAGCGTGGTCTGGTCATGCCGCGTCGAGATCGTCAGGGCTAACCTGATTGTAGTCAATCAGATGTTGTTGAGCTTAGGTTGAATATTGACGAAACTTAAAAAACAAAAAAAAGCTCATGACTTTTTTTTAGTACCGCGTCTTACTACCAGTTCAGTCTATTAACATATGTACTAATTACACTAACAAGTTAGGGATAGGGTTGAATTAATTCAGAGGACGTGTATCCACATTTGCGTGGAGCGAAAGTGTAAAACCATTTTTGGAAAAATCTCCCTCACTACACCCAACCGGGATTTGAACCCCGATCTCCTTGTAATCAGCACTCTAGTCTAGCCCGAGCTTGACTCTTTATTAGACCATGCGGCTACTGAAGTAGGTACACAAGTTTGGTGTTTACCGGAAAGAACACAAAACTATTTTCTATGACACTATACATACGAATATACACAGGTGGCCAAAAGGTTTGGACACATAGACAAATACACAGATACACAAATGCAGGTAAATATACGTACTTATATGTGTTTTTAATGCATAAAAACATCAAAACATTAAATGACTACATTACATTAAAGTGCGGTATATCTGGTAACTATTGCTGTCAGTTATTTACACTCCTACCGTAGGTGGGGTGTAGTTTAAAAGTCGACATTTTCCACTTTGAAACATTCCAAAAATTCTCGTATTCCGGTTGATTTTTAATATCTCCCCATAAAAACCATACCCACATTTTAGCAGCTGTTTCTCTCAATCAGTAGGTGTATTTTGTACTTCCTCCTCCTCCCATCCCTCTACTCTTGTCAACCAGTAGGTGTATTTTGTACTTCCTCCTCCTCCCATCCCTCTACTCTTCTCAACCAGTAGGTATATTTGTTCTTCCTCCTCCTCCCATCCCTCTGCTCTTGTCAACCAGTAGGTGTATTTGCTCTTACTTCTCCCATCCCTCTGCTCTTCTCAACCAGTAGGTATATTTGTTCTTCCTCCTCCTCCTCCCATCCCTCTACTCTTCTCAACCAGTAGGTATATTTGTTCTTCCTCCTCCTCCCATCCCTCTGCTCTTGTCAACCAGTAGGTGTATTTGCTCTTACTTCTCCCATCCCTCTACTCTTGTCAACCAGTAGGTGTATTTTGTACTTCCTCCTCCTCCCATCCCTCTGCTCTTGTCAACCAGTAGGTGTATTTTGTACTTCCTCCTCCTCCCATCCCTCTACTCTTCTCAACCAGTAGGTATATTTGTTCTTCCTCCTCCTCCCATCCCTCTGCTCTTGTCAACCAGTAGGTGTATTTGCTCTTACTTCTCCCATCCCTCTGCTCTTCTCAACCAGTAGGTATATTTGTTCTTCCTCCTCCTCCCATCCCTCTACTCTTCTCAACCAGTAGGTATATTTGTTCTTCCTCCTCCTCCCATCCCTCTGCTCTTGTCAACCAGTAGGTGTATTTGCCTTCTCCTCCTCCCATCCCTCTACTCTTCTCAACCAGTAGGTATATTTGTTCTTCCTCCTCCTCCCATCCCTCTACTCTTCTCAACCAGTAGGTATATTTGTTCTTCCTCCTCCTCCCATCCCTCTACTCTTCTCAACCAGTAGGTATATTTGTTCTTCCTCCTCCTCCTCCCATCCCTCTACTCTTCTCAACCAGTAGGTATATTTGTTCTTCCTCCTCCTCCCATCCCTCTACTCTTCTCAACCAGTAGGTATATTTGTTCTTCCTCCTCCTCCCATCCCTCTGCTCTTGTCAACCAGTAGGTATATTTGTTCTTCCTCCTCCTCCCATCCCTCTGCTCTTGTCAACCAGTAGGTGTATTTTGTACTTCCTCCTACTCCCATCCCCTCTGCTCTTGTCAACCAGTAGGTATATTTGTTCTTCCTCCTCCTCCCATCCATCTGCTCTGTCAACCAGTAGGTATATTTGTTCTTACTTCTCCCATCCCTCTGCTCTTGTCAACCAGTAGGTGTATTTGTTCTTCTTCCTCCTACTCCCATCCCTCTGCTCTTGTCAGCCAGTAGGTATATTTGCTCTTACTTCTCCCATCCCTCTGCTCTTGTCAACCAGTAGGTATATTTGTTCTTACTTCTCCCATCCCTCTGCTCTTGTCAACCAGTAGGTATATTTGTTCTTACTTCTCCCATCCCTCTGCTCTTGTCAACCAGTAGGTGTATTTGTTCTTCTTCCTCCTACTCCCATCCCTCTGCTCTTGTCAACCAGTAGGTATATTTGTTCTTACTTCTCCCATCCCTCTGCTCTTGTCAACCAGTAGGTATATTTGTTCTTCCTCCTCCTCCCATCCCTCTACTCTTCTCAACCAGTAGGTATATTTGTTCTTCCTCCTCCTCCCATCCCTCTACTCTTCTCAACCAGTAGGTATATTTGTTCTTCCTCCTCCTCCCATCCCTCTACTCTTGTCAACCAGTAGGTATATTTGCTCTTACTTCTCCCATCCCTCTGCTCTTGTCAACCAGTAGGTGTATTTGTTCTTCTTCCTCCTACTCCCATCCCTCTGCTCTTGTCAGCCAGTAGGTATATTTGTTCTTCCTCCTCCTCCCATCCCTCTACTCTTCTCAACCAGTAGGTATATTTGTTCTTCCTCCTCCTCCCATCCCTCTACTCTTCTCAACCAGTAGGTATATTTGTTCTTCCTCCTCCTCCCATCCCTCTACTCTTCTCAACCAGTAGGTATATTTGTTCTTCCTCCTCCTCCCATCCCTCTACTCTTGTCAGCCAGTAGGTATATTTGCTCTTACTTCTCCCATCCCTCTGCTCTTGTCAACCAGTAGGTGTATTTGCTCTTCCTCCTCCTCCCATCCCTCTGCTATTGTCAACCAGTAGGTGTATTTGCTCTTCCTCCTCCTCTCATCCCTCTGCTCTTGTCAGCCAGTAGGTATATTTGTTCTTCTTCCTCCTACTCCTATCCCTCTGCTCTTCTCAACCAGTAGGTATATTTGTTCTTACTTCTCCCATCCCTCTGCTCTTGTCAACCAGTAGGTGTATTTGCTCTTCCCCTCCTCCCATCCCTCTGCTCTTCTCAACCAGTAGGTATATTTGCTCTTACTTCTCCCATCCCTCTGCTCTTGTCAACCAGTAGGTGTATTTGCTCTTCTTCCTCCTACTCCCATCCCTCTGCTCTTGTCAACCAGTAGGTATATTTGCTCTTACTTCTCCCATCCCTCTGCTCTTCTCAACCAGTAGGTATATTTGTTCTTCCTCCTACTCCCATCCCTCTGCTCTTCTCAACCAGTAGGTATATTTGTTCTTCCTCCTACTCCCATCCCTCTGCTCTTCTCAACCAGTAGGTATATTTGTTCTTCCTCCTACTCCCATCCCTCTGCTCTTTCTCAACCAGTAGGTATATTTGTTCTTCCTCCTACTCCCATCCCTCTGCTCTTCTCAACCAGTAGGTATATTTGTTCTTCCTCCTACTCCCATCCCTCTGCCTTCTCCATATCTTCTCAACCATTGTGTAATATATTTGTTCTTACTTCTCCCATCCCTCTGCTCTTGTCAACCAGTAGGTGTATTTGTTCTTCTTCCTCCTCTCATCCCTCTGCTCTTGTCAACCAGTAGGTGTATTTTGTACTTCCTCCTACTCCCATCCCTCTGCTCTTGTCAGCCAGTAGGTGTATTTTGTTACTTCCTCCTCCTCTCATCCCTCTGCTCTTGTCAACCAGTAGGTGTATTTGCTCTTCCTCTCCTCTCATCCTCTGCTCTTCTCAACCAGTAGGTATATTTGTTCTTACTTCTCCCATCCCTCTGCTCTTGTCAACCAGTAGGTATATTTGCTCTTACTTCTCCCATCCCTCTGCTCTTGTCAACCAGTAGGTGTATTTGTCTTCTTCCTCCTACTCCCATCCCTCTGCTCTTGTCAACCAGTAGGTATATTTGCTCTTACTTCTCCCATCCCTGCTCTTCTCAACCAGTAGGTATTTGTTCTTCCTCCTCCTCTCATCCCTCTGCTCTTGTCAACCAGTAGGTGTATTTGTCTTCCTCCTCCTCCCATCCCTCTGCTATTGTCAACCAGTAGGTGTATTTGTCTTCTCCTCCTCCCATCCCTCTGCTCTTGTCAACCAGTAGGTATATTTGTTCTTCTCCTCCTCTCCATCCCTCTGCTCTTGTCAACCAGTAGGTGTATTTGTACTTCCTCCTACCTCCCATCCCTCTGCTACTTCTCAACCAGTAGGTATATTTGTTCTTCTTCCTCCTCTCATCCCTCTGCTCTTGTCAACCAGTAGGTGTATTTGCTCTTCCTCCTCCTCCCATCCCTCTGCTATTGTCAACCAGTAGGTGTATTTTGTACTTCCTCCTACTTCCCATCCCTCTGCTCTTGTCAACCAGTAGGTGTATTTGTCTTCCTCCTACTCCCATCCCTCTGCTCTTCTCAACCAGTAGGTGTATTTTGTACTTCCTCCTCTTCTCATCCCTCTGCTCTTGTCAGCCAGTAGGTATATTTGTTCTTCTTCCTCCTCCTCCCATCCCTCTACTCTTCTCAACCAGTAGGTGTATTTTGTACTTCCTCCTCTTCTCATCCCTCTGCTCTTGTCAACCAGTAGGTGTATTTGCTCTTTCCTCCTCCTCCCATCCCTCTACTCTTCTCAACCAGTAGGTATATTTGTTCTTCTTCCTCCTCTCATCCCTCTGCTATTGTCAACCAGTAGGTGTATTTGCTCTTCCTCCTCCTCCATCCCTCTGCTCTTGTCAACCAGTAGGTATATTTGTTCTTCCTCCTCCTCCTCCCATCCCTCTGCTCTTGTCAACCAGTAGGTGTATTTTGTACTTCCTCCTACTCCCATCCCTCTGCTCTTCTCAACCAGTAGGTATATTTGTCTTCCTTCCTCCTCCATCCCTCTGCTCTTGTCAACCAGTAGGTGTATTTGTCTTCCTCCTCCTCCCATCCCTCTGCTTTGTCAACCAGTAGGTGTATTTTGTACTTCCTCCTACCTCCCATCCCTCTGCTCTTTCAACCAGTAGGTGTATTTTGTACTTCCTCCTCTCCCATCCCTCTGCTCTTGTCAACCAGTAGGGTATATTGTTCTTCTTCCTCCTCTCATCCCTCTGCTCTTGTCAACCAGTAGGTGTATTTTGTTCTTCCTCCTCTCCCATCCCTCTGCTCTTCTCAACCAGTAGGTTATTTTGTTCTTCCTCCTCTCCATCCCTCTGCTCTTGTCAACCAGTAGGTGTATTTGTCTCTTCCTCCTCCCATCCCTCTGCTCTTGTCAACCAGTAGGTATATTTGTTCTTCTTCTCTCTCATCCCTCTGCTCTTTCACCAGTAGGTGTATTGCTCTTCCTCCTTCCCTCCTCTGCTTTGTCAACCAGTAGTGTATTTTGTACTTCCTCCTCCTCCATCCCTCTGCTCTTGTCAACCAGTAGGTTATTTGTCTTCCTCCTCCTCCCATCCCTCTGCTCTTCTCAACCAGTAGGTATATTTGTTCTTCCTCCTTACTCCCATCCCTCTGCTCTTCTCAACCAGTAGGTATATTTGTTCTTCCTCCTACTCCCATCCCTCTGCTCTTCTCAACCAGTAGGTATATTTGTTCTTACTTCTCCCATCCCTCTGCTCTTGTCAACCAGTAGGTGTATTTGTTCTTCTTCCTCCTCTCATCCCTCTGCTCTTGTCAACCAGTAGGTGTATTTTGTACTTCCTCCTACTCCCATCCCTCTGCTCTTGTCAACCAGTAGGTGTATTTTGTACTTCCTCCTACTCCCATCCCTCTGCTCTTCTCAACCAGTAGGTATATTTGTACTTCCTCCTCCTCCCATCCCTCTGCTCTTGTCAACCAGTAGGTATATTTGTTCTTACTTCTCCCATCCCTCTGCTCTTGTCAACCAGTAGGTATATTTGTTCTTACTTCTCCCATCCCTCTGCTCTTGTCAACCAGTAGGTGTATTTGCTCTTCCTCCTCCTCCCATCCCTCTGCTATTGTCAGTAGAGATGTGGTATCGAAAGAAAAGTATCGATACTGTACTCATTTAAAGTATCGGAAGAAAAATATCGATACTGTACTAGTATCGAAAGAAAAGTATTTATAGGTGTAAGTATCGGTATAGAAATTTTAATGTGGAATTTTTTTTATCAAGTAATTATTTCAACTTTTGTATATTTATAGTAATAATAATAATAATAGTGCTTTACTATTTATTTAAACACTTAAAATTATAATGATTTAACCATATTATAGTATATTTTGATCTATCGCGTCTATTTCATTTGAACTTGAAAGGTATGATCGATAGTAATATATAATGGATATATTGGTGACCTGGTTGTCTAGGGGTAAGGTGTCAGACTTCTGTGCTGGGGTCCGGGTCTCAGTCCTCGGTCCCGGCACAGATTTATTTGATTGCCAAACCCTTCCTTCACCTCTAACAAGACTTGTATTAATCACAACTTGTGAATGTGTGGAATATCAGGCCTCCACCGTGGTTCGGATCCCACGCCAAACAATCACCCTACCATTACACATTAGCGAGAGCGCGTATAACCAGAACTGATATTAAAACGCGGTGTAATAATAATAATAATAATAATAATAATAATAATATAATGGATATTACAAAAGATTTTACCATACCAGCTTTCAAAATATCTATGAAAATTTAGCTGATGAAAAGTTATTTAATAGCTGAATATGATTAGAAATATATTTTTTCAATCTATTTTGTACCCTTCTTTAAACATAGTAACATTTAATCTAAGCATGACTGAAGATAAAAAAAAGTTGTTTCTTTCGATACCGGAGTGTGATTACTAATATCAGTAAAAGTTTCGGGAAAAAAGTATCGAGTAAAAAAAATACTAGTATCGAAGGGAAAATATCGATTATTGTAAAGTATCGATACTTTTTCCACACCCTACTTGTCAGCCAGTCGGTGTGGCGGGCGACTAAGTAACACAATAACAAGACCGGTCAATGTTACAAACATGGCGCTCTGTCATAACAGAACAGGAGACACGCTGACAAAGTGACGTGTCATGAATCATGATGCAGGGAGATATGACGCGTGGAATGATGGGGGCAGCGGGATGGAGGATTTACATCAGTCAACGCATATCAATAGGGAACAGACCAGCTTCGGTGGCCGCGTGGTCTAACGCGCTACTCTCGTGTTAGATTAGACTGCCGAAAACGGGGAAATCGGGGTTCAAACCCGGTAGGATGCATTGAGGGTGGTTTTCCCTAAATAGTTTTTCACTCTCCCTCCACGCAAATGCGGGTGCCCTTCCTCTCAATTAAACCTTCATAATCCCTAACCCGTTGGTGTGTTTAGTACATAAGCATACAACCCGAACGGATACTAAGACGCAGCGCTAAAAAAAAATAGGGAACAGGATGAAGAAGGATGGGGTTTAATGGGAGTGCCTAGCTTGAGAACGGAACGGGGTGCACGCTACACTATGGGATGGTAAGATAGGGTTATGCCAGGAAGGAACTTGTAAAAAATAACAAATTTTTTTATTTCAACATTGATAGTTTGTTTTTTAATAATCGCGTCTTACTACTCGTTCAGGTTGTACGCATGTGTACTAATTAGGGCGTATTGCTTTACATCGAATGTCGTTCGTTGGGGGGAGGTTCTTTCCTTTTGTTTAGCCACTATAGTCGGGGAGTTGATGAGAAGGGTGGGGGAATATACGGCCTTTAAATACTCAAGCTCGATCTGTTGGTCAATATACACTCCTTCTTTCCTATTGGTTAATCAGCATAGTTGCATAGTTGAGAGAGTTGAAGAGAGGGGTGGAAGTACCAGGAACTCGATCTGTTGGTATATTCGACCGGAACGACACTCTATGGACTGGTGACCCCGCCACCCACCTCCCTTAATTAATTTCGTAAATGTGTTAAAGATGAGGAAGGTTGAATTTAGAAGAATTTTACTCCATTTGCGCGGAGGTAGAGTGAGAAAACCATTTATGAAAAAACCAACCTAAGCACACCAGACTGGGATTCTAACCACGATCTCCTCGTCATCGGTAATCCAGTCTATTGCGAGAGTGACGCCTTAGACCATGCGGCCACCGAAGCGGATCCCATGACATTTGGACTATAAATGGTTTACATACTCTTCAAGTGTCATACAAAGATGTAATCAAGTACTTTTTCCTTTAATAGTTTTTTATATACGATTTACAATGTTTTTGAAAAGCGAAATAAAACGAAATTGTCTTGTTACACGAAATCCTCCTGTAAAACGAAATAACACCACTTTTACAACAACAAAAAATCTTTAAATAAACAAGAAATTAAGCAGAAATGTTGACCCTGCTGTAATTTGATTGGTATTTTGCTGTAGTGTAAGCTAACTTTAGGCTACAAAATTGTGAAATATGCAAACAAAATTGACAAAGCATTTTAAAGCAAATATATAAGGTTTCAATAATAAATTTTAATTTCCTATACACTGTCTCAATATGTAAACAATACTTAAACACCTCATATAACATGTGATTTTGAATAAACACGAAATAACACCGAAAAGTTAGATTTAAAAAACTAAATTTAATTTAAAGTAAAACTATTTTTAAGGGGCTCTACCCATTAGTGTAAATATACGGGTAGCCCAGATGGAGGACGAGACCTAAAGATAAAAACAAAACAAAAACATCCTGTCTCAACGCGTAGAATGAAACGTCCTCCGACTATAGCAAAAGGAACTTAATAAAAACAACGATGCAAGCTATTAATCTCCTCGTCAGTCTGGTCTGAAAAGGTGTTGATCTTCCCCCTTACCCCCACTTCCCCTCTCCCACCCTCTTCTATATAAATCATGGCACGTGTCACGCTCAAGAGTTTCAAGTGTGTGTTTTCTGTTTTTCCCACCAGGGGCGAATGGGTCTGGTCTTCCAAGAGTTTGCCACAAGTTTGTTTAGAACATGTTCGACTTTGTAATTAGTAGACTCACAGGTTTCTGACACGTGTTTATAGCCTGGCAAAAAGAGAGTCGGGCCTAGGATCAGTGAAGACAGGATGCTTACGCTCCTTTAAAAAAATACTTTTTACCATTGTCGTGTCGTGGAGTGTTGCCAGACCCGCAATGGTGGTCGTATGTTCTAACGTGTCATTCTACGAATGATACCAGTAATACTAATAAGTAATAACAATCAATATACAATCCGACACCTTGGCTCGGTCGGTAGCCTGTCTACTTACTGAGTTAAGGCTCCCAGATTTGACTCCCGGCATGGCCGGAAAATTTATCATTGATGGAAATATGGGTTTACCCTTTCACATTGATAAATTAACAGCCGGAGACTGGATGTTGTGCCTCTCCTAGTCTTAAGTTATATAATTAGGCATAATGAAGCTGTGACAGGCCTAGCAGGCTAGCAGTGGAAAATAATTATATGATATGAATAAAACATAGGATGGAAATAGTATGGGATGTAAAAATTCAATATACAGTCAATCCCTGTGCTGGAAGGAAGGTGTCGCTTGTAGGGTCAGTTGATGTATGCATTTCGGTGGACTTGGTAGTGATGTGTAAGAGAGATGTGAGACAGAAAATTTTCCCTATATATTTTCAAGAAAATTTTCAATTATTATTTCTGTAAAATAATTTCAAAGTTAGATGGATCAACCGTTGAAAACAGGCTGTGATTGGCCGATATAAATAGACCGGGTTCTCTGATTGGCTCCCCTTTCGCCTCCCCCTCACCCCCTTTCCACAAAATGTACTGTTATTCCCCGGTTTGTATGTGTTTTATTCCTGTCAAAACTTGTTCAATCCTGTCCAATTTGATTTTTATGTGTGCTCATTTGATTTTATGTGTGCCTTTGGTTTTTATGTGTGCCCATTGGTTTTTTTGCCCCATGTATCTTAGAGGAGAGGGTTTTGGGTGCGAGTTTTTTATTTATTTATTGGTGTGACAGTTTTTTATTTATTTCTGGGGGAACGTGCAGTCCATGGCGTCGGGCACTCCTCCCGCGAAGTCCTATAAAATGTTGGCATCGCTAGTGAGCGCGGGAGCTTGGAGGAGCATCCTTTCTAAAACTATTAATGTTTCTTTTTTTCGCACACTCGTCTACAACATTTAGCCACGTCTTACATGACCTATCCCTTTCTTTTGATCCACACACACTCTACGTTCATATATTTGGTTCGTCACTTGAATTCACACTCATTCTCTCAAAATGCCCAAACCAATGCAAGACACTTCTTTCACACCGACCTGTTGGATTTTATTTCAAACCGCACTTCTTCAGCACCCATTCATTACTGACTCTGTTCATACGAGTCTTTCCAAGTATATTTATTATATATCTCATTTCAACCGCATTCACCTTGCTCTTGTGTTTATACTGACAAATCCACGCTTCACATCCATAAAACAACGTTGGCGTTAACACACTTTTATATATTACCATCTTTGTTTCTTTCGATACTACTTTATTCTTTGCAATGGTCAACATACATCCAACTACTCTCCGAGATGCATTCATCCGTCTGTCGATTTCGCCATCCATCCTTCCCTTTTTACGTAGCATTCTGCCTGGGTACACAAAATTATTAACTTGTTATAACAGTTTTTTTATTTACACTAATCTGAAAACCATTTCCTGATCTGTCCTTATCAGAGAGTATCACATTTATCCGAATATCCATTCTGCCTGTCAGCACATTCAAATGATTTAACGAATTCTGCAAGTCACTTTCGCTCTCAGCCATTAATAAGGCATCATCTGCATATAGCAGCACTCTCACATTCACATTTTCCATTTGTACACCAACCACGTCTTCACAAGCATCCCTCATACACTTATCCATGAAAACATTAAACAACCCTGGCGACATTAACTAACCTTGCCTAACACCCTGTTTAGTGACAAACCATTCGCTCAAAGCTACATCCACCATAACGCCTGCTTTACTTCCATCATATTTCCGCCATAATTGCATTTACTAACCATGCAACCACACCATACTTTCTCAGAACATTCCAGAACATTCTCCTATTCACACGATTGTACGCTTTCTCCAAATCAACGAATGCACAATTTTAATGATACTGCGTCCACTGGTCCGCATAGCACGAATCGGATTTATTTAGTGTTCTGACTGCGTCCACTGAATTCGGAGCATACGGATTTCCAAACAACGTTCTTGCATACGGCCTCTAGTATCAATAATGACATCACTGGCACGGGTAATCGTTAAGATAAAGCTAAAATATTCTAAAACTATAATTAATCTAACAGCTGGTGCTATTGTAGCTAATCAAATTTGACTTTAAAGTATTGTTTTTATGATATTATTCACTTTATTTAAGTATTTTTTCCTTTAATTTACTTATCAAAGCTATTTTTTTTTAAATAAGTTCTAGGTTTGTGAGTACTATGTAACTAGTGATGTGAGGGGGGAAATAATAACTGACTCAGTAGTTCGCCAACTGGTGGAGGATTAAACTGCAAGATGTAGGTCGGTGGCAAAAGATGAAGTTCGCGAACGAATGACTCGCAAGAAGTAGTTCGCGTACGAATGAACCACAATAAGTAGTTCGTGTACGACTGAACCACAATAAGTAGTTCGCGTACGAATGGACCGCAATAAGTAGTTCGCGTACGAATGGACCACAATAAGTAGTTTGTGTACGACTGAACCACAATAAGTAGTTCGCGTACGAATGGACCGCAATAAGTAGTTCGCGTACGAACGGACCTCAATAAGTAGTTCACGAACGACTGAACCACAAGAAGTTGTTCGCGAATGACTGAACCATAAGAAGTAGCGCTCAAACTATCGAACTATATAAATGAACTGCTCATTTCAGTGAACTAAATCACTTTAAACTGTTCCCAGGAGTGAACTCTACTGGCCATCTATAAACCAAAGAGAGAGAATAAATCTGGGAATTCTGAATACGGATGGTGAGAATGTCGGGGAGGGCGTCCACTGGTCCGCATCACACGCATCGGATTCTAATCTGCCTCACGGAATTCCATCGGCATCGTCGATGTCCGATGCGTACGTTGCGGACCCGTGGACGCAGTCTCATTAAAAAACAATGTAAAGAATTCAGAAATTCGATGCGTGCGATTTGTGCGATGCGGACCAGTGGACGCTTACCTTAAAAGTTAGACCACTCGGCCGCTGAAGCTGGTGTGTTTCTTATAACTTTACAACTAATAAACGAGCTTGTCAATCAAATAGACAACTATCATGGCACCTCCGGAGTCCGGCATACATACGCATGCAGGAATCAAGATTATTTTAACGTTAATGAAACGTTACGTTTACGTAACCCCGGGTCAAGCGAAATAGCTCCATCCTGCCCCCTACACAAAGTTAACGGTACAATAACGAAAGATCGCTTCCATTTCTGTTTTATCAAAGATATCTACTGACTTTGTTTATACACCCTGCGATATAATGCCTCCATTCCTCTTACAGCCTGTGACCGAGTGTAGTATAGAGTAGAGTAACTGAAGTACTTGTCCCACGGGTACGAGTCGAGTTCGTGCATGCACACTGAGCCACTACGTGCCCGGCGCGAGACGCACGTACTCGCGCCAGTCAGACGCAACTTGACAAGTCTTCCCTTCCCCCCAGCACCCGTTTCAAAAACATCAAAAGTTGGACCTGTCTGTCTGTCTGTCTGTGTAGACGGGATATATTTATTTTTAGGAGTTGAGAACTCCCATAAGCTTTGTCTCTTATAGTTCAAGGCAGCATGGAAGCAAACATCCAGATTGATATATCTTTGTTCGACTCTTCGGCAGGGTCTCAAAATGTACAGTCAAATTTTCATAGGAAGACAGCTGATAGCTAAAAATGTTACTAGATCTACATACACGTATTCATACGTCAAGTCCAGCTATCACTTTTGATGGATATTATAGCCTAAATACCTATAAAATAATAATACTAATATAGTAAAATGTTATCTATGTTGACCACAAATAAATAATTGAAAATGTTTGTATTTTCTAAAAGTTTCTTCCTACCAAAATCCTATTAAGTATGAACTCGTTAAACACGTAAGCTGTACCCTCTTCCCTCCTTCCTGCTACCCCCCCCCTCCCCCTCGCATCTTACTATCCGTTCGAGCTAGCCACAATTTAATTGCGCTAATGGAATAGGGACATGAAAGGTATAATTTAGAGAAAATGTACCCACAGTCACGTGAAGATAGCGGAAAACCATTAAAGAAAAACTCCGTATACTCAATATACCCCGGGCTCCCCATCACCGGCAAATCAGAGAAGACGAGTCAGACACCTTTATCCACCTGATCAATCAAGCAAATTTTCATTTCCCACTTTAATTCTCTGATAATACCCGCTGCAGTGGCCGAATGGTCTAAGGCGTCACTCTCTTGTTAGACTGGCCTGCCGACAACGGTAAGATCAAGGTTATAATCCTGGTTGGGCTAATGAGAGTGTTTTTCCTAAATGGTTTACCACACTCCTTCCACGAAAATTCGGGTATATTACCTCTAAAATGCTTCTTTCCTAATCCCTCACCCCATAGTGTAAATATGCGGCTAACCCGGATGGGTAGTAAGACAAGGTGAAGGGAATAAAGAATAATTGTACCCATTATTATTATTATTATTATTATTATCATCGTTAGGAATTTTAGAACCGTAAAAAAAAGTATACTAATCCCGTAAGTATTTTAATATTCAGTTGTAAATTGTGGGACTTGGGCTATTCGTAGGACGGTGGGAAATGGCTCATTTTATATATCATAAGCTTAGGGACCGGGTAAAATAAATGCCTTCCAAATATATTTTTACCACTATAATATTATATTCTTTCTCATATTCATAATTATATATTCTCCTTTCCAATTCTTGTAACAAATTTGATGATCTGATGTTGCGTGCCTAGTCTGCTTAACAACAGATTTTTCCTTTTTTTTTCTTTCTTATCCTCATTAATTAAATATTATTCTTACAATGCTGATAATATGTATTTAAAGAGTATAATAATAATATAAACATTTCATTGAAACATAATTAAAAGTATTTCAATTAAATATTTATATTATTAATATTTCAATGAAATATTTATGTTATTGATATTATATTTATTGATAGACCTAATATAAATATTTCATTCTGTATATTGTCTAGCTATACTAAATTTCAATCAGTGACTAAGTTTCAAATCCATACATTAATTACTTTACCTTAATAGCAAGTTTGACCCCTTACAACTCGTGGATTATAATGATTTGAAATAATTGAATTACTATTTATAGCTTACACTTGTTAAAATTGTGCAATAAATTGTTCAAGTGTCAAATGACCTTAACAGTGCTGGAGACTGCAAGACTGGACGATTTAAAAGGAATGAATCATCGGGGGAACTGACTCACTGATCTGCGAATGAGCGACGCCACCTAATTCTCCGCCTTGACCGTATGTCGAACCCACGACCTTTAAATAAAGAACGCAATGGACGTATATTCGCGACCCTCCGAATGGAATGGACACAGCTGACACGAGACACGGAGAAACGATCTATCATGTTCATCGTCCAGAACTCCGTTCTGTTTTTTGTGGGTTTTTTTTTTACTGGGTGATTCATTCTGTGTTTCTGATGGGAGGGGCCTGGTTCGAGACTTTTCAAAGGGAGAACCTTATCGGACAGCTAATACGGCTAATAGATCTACTTTCACGTTTTCATACGTCAGCTCATGTTATCTGCAGCTGTCACTTTTGATAGATATTATCAATACCTATAAAATAACAATAATAATATAGTAAAATGTTATCAATTTCAACGTAGAAAAAGTTTGTAGCTATTTTTTTTTATAGAGGGTCCTTACAGTGAAAATTAGACACAAAGTTTACGGCTGTTTGGTGGTTACATGGTTTAAGGTGGGGGTGTAGAGGATGCGAGTTAAGTGTAGTGATTTTGCAGTTTTATATCAAAATTTTTTTTTGCTAAATAAAATAAAATATTGCTTCATTAGAAACATAAGAGTTTCATTTTCTTCACATGGTGATTTCAACAGTTGAATATTTGTCATGAGATTAGCAGCATTAGGTGAGAAACTTTTCATATTAAGAGAAAAGGTTGTCGTTAAATTTCAGGACATCCTTGACAGAACTTTTGAGGTCACCACAATGTGAAGAAGATTAAACTTTGTGTTTCTACTGGAGAATTATTTGATTTCTTTTGACCAAAAAAAAAAAAAGTTTTGCAAAAACACTGGCCTTTTTTCATTTCACTCTCACCCCCCCCCCCCCTCCCCCAACTCAAGCTTATAATAAATTTTATTTTCAGTGTTTGTTGTGTGAATTGGAAAATCAGATACCACGCAGCTCACTCGAAAGGAGAATTTTTACAGACATAATAATTCTACTTTCAATATTGTCCTTGTCAGTCAGGTCGAGCTAGGAGGATAATTATAGATAAAGACTTCTGTGTAATCCTCCTTGGTACTTGGTCGGCGACCTTAGTTCACTAAAGAACAGTTTGATGGTGTATAGCCCCAATGGCTAGTAGGATAGGGTGATACAAATAAATGGTACGGTGCACCGAACAGTCTTTTTTTTCCCGTTTTTATCTTAAAATATACGTTTACTAAAAACTCGGAAGATTTGTGAAACGAAATAATAGTTATATACATTGTTGTAGAAATATTAGATCAAATATCATTAATGAAATCATTTACACTGTTACTTACTTTATGACATTAGTAACTAGGAACACTGTTACAGAAAAATTGAGAAAAGAGAAACATATTTTTGGTCCACCAACAAGCATAAGAATCAAATTCATTTTCAAAGAACTGAATTAAAAGGTGTATAATATATTATATTTGCTTATAGCTCAGAAACAATTGGTTTTATACAAATATATTTTAATTAAAAAAATTGTATTCTTATTTAATAGTACTACAATATTACAATGATAAGTTATTTCATATCTCTTATAGTTGCGGAGAAATGATGAAAATTGGAAAATGTTCCCTATGTAAAGTACCCTCAAAGTCAATTTTATGAGAAAATGAAGACTGTCATCTTGTTTATAATGATAAACAGTATATATATATATATATATATAAACTTTAAATCAAAATCGTTAAAGATAATTTTGAGAAAATCGACTTTTTTTCTTTTTGCCCTTTAGTAAACTATCCTTAAATACCTGATTCCAAAAAAACAACCTCGGAGGACCCTATTTAAAACCCCAGATACCAAGTTTTAGCCCAATTGGTAAAATAGTTTCATCTCTAGCCTGAGGGACTGACGGCATTTTTTTTTTTGTTTCAGGGGTCATGAAACGTCGACATAGATCAAAATCTGGCGCTCAATTTTTTTTTTTATGATCACAATACTTTCTCTACAAGATGTCGAGAAAAATTAAAACACAGTTTCGCAACAACTCTTGCGCCATCTGATGGGTTATACAAAACCGTCATACGCTGATTTTTATAGTCAAGTACCTACCAGAATATATTGTAGAATTTTGGTAGGAAAAAGGACCTTACAACCCAAACTTTCTGCAAACACATTTTTATCGCCGCGTCTTATCAATCTTTTAGTTAATACGCTTATGTACTAAATACGTTAATGTGTTATTAATAAGGAGGGTTAAATTTAGAAGAAGGTTACCCTCATTTGCGTGGAGGGCGAGTGTAAAACCAGTTAGTAAAACCACCCTCAGTACACCCAACTGGAATTCGAACCCCAATCTCTCCGTCATCGGCAGTCCAGTCTTTTGTGAGAGTAACGCCTTAGACTATTCGACCGCCAAAGCGGGTCAAATGCATTGTTAATTTAAGAAAAAACCATTAGGCTAGTTTTCTCAAATGTTAAATCTGCTTAGGTGGTCTCATGGTCTAAGGCGTCACTCTCGTAATATACTAAACTGCCGATGACAGAGAGATAAAGGTTCGAATCCCTGTCGGATGTACTGGGTTTTCATTCTACTTCCACGCAAATGCGGATACATTTTACTCTAAATTCATCCATAGCTCATTAGTGTAGCTAGTACTTATCAGTATAACCTGAACAGGTATTAAGACGCGGTGCCAAAAAAAAAGTTTAAATTTCAAATGGTTATAGACCCAGTCTTACTTTTTATTTTTTGTGAAGTGAACAATTTATTCGGAGTCGGAGCATTCGACTTCTTAAACGAAGATAAGCCCATCGATTCTGGGTATGTTCCACCCGAAACGTCATCATGTTGTTAAACGAGATTCTCGTGTAGTCTAAGAGAACATACCGTATCCCCTTTCCATCAACACACACGCTCACTCATGACACATGTTAGACAGCTTCCAGTATAACTCCCCCCCACACCACCATCACCACCACCACATTTACCCCCCCAAGAGAAACTACAAAAATATAGAAGAAATAATGATAAGAAAAATATTTCGGGAACGGTTTTTATCTTATTTTGCCTCTCACGTATAGTCAGTTTGCCATAAAAAGAACCTTTTAGACGAAATTATATATTTAGCAGGATTTTGGTCAAAAGTAACATTTAGAAAGTGCTCTCTCTCTTCTTTTTTTTTTTTGTGGTCAACACTGTTAACCTTTTATTATTTTATTAGTGTTATTTCATGGGTAGTTATAATATTTATCAAAATATCTAAGCTGTAAATCCCATTAATTGACGTATGAATTTATAGTAATTGTGTGAAACGTAGGTAGACTATTAAATGTTAAAAAATACTTGTAAGATAGCACAAATTGTTTGTTTTTTCGTAAAGATAAATAAAACTTTGGATTATAACATAAACGTTTCTATACCTACTACTGATAATAATAATGAAATCACAATCCAAGATCTAATTTCCTAACAAAGCGGCAGACACTTTTAGTCAGATTATTTCTGATTAAACATCATCATCAACTTTTTCCAGCCGTAGGCCGGGTCAATTTAGTAAATTGTCCCCATCTACCTCTATCCTTCCACTATTATTTCTCCTTTAATTACCTCCATTCTTCTCTTCCCACTTGAACACGTTCTGTTATCTGCTCCTCCCATCTCTTTCTTGGTCTGTCTCCATTGCGGTCTTTTTCCTACATACTTCATCTCCATCATTCTCTTTGGCATATAAGTATTACATTAAAATATATACATTATATAATTATTGTTTATTTCGATACTGAGGTGTAGATGTTAGTATGAGTAAAATTATCGAAATAAATATATCGGATAAGTATTGGTATCATAAGGAAAATATCGTTATTAATAAGGTATCTAGTGTATACTTTTTACACATCCCCAAGGGCGGTAATAATAATAATAATAATAATAATAATAATAATAATAATAATAATAATAATAATAATAATAATAATAAATAATGCTTGCCTGGGCTACATTAATCGTAGCCCAGTATAGTTAGCCGGGAATCGAACCCGGGACCCCTAGGCTCGTAGCCAAGTGCGCTGACCACTTCACCCCGGGTCCGGTCATAAGAAGGGGGGGGGGGGAGATACACTGTCATATTTATTTTATAAAATATACTATAAAAAGAGTCGACACCGCCTTTGACCAAATATGTGTCATTACCAGGGCACGGACTTTGCTAGCCCAAAAATTATCACTAGAATGTGAAATGGGCTAAAATACAAAATTACTTCAAAATTACTAAAAATGACCTAATAATGTAAGCCAAAACTGGTAGTGAATGCACACGACTAAATCAAACCCTCACTTTACAAATGGAAACTAAAAAATGTACATGCAATGAAACTCTGCTAGTTGCAGTCTCACTAGGGATGTGTAATTTACAACCAAACAAGCAAAGAGGACACAAAGTTCATGGCCTACATTATCTTCTCATTCAAACAATTTTATTGTGTGATTTAAAAAATGTATTTTAGAGTATTTATGCATTTATAAAATATTTATAATATTAAAAAAAATACTTATTCAACATTAATGCTTGAAATTGACTCAAAAATTGCTATAAAAAAAAGCCTCGAAAGTGACGCAAACCAAGAAAATACTACCTAAAAATAAAAGGTGTCGAAAAATTACCTGTTTCCACAACCATCGGATCATGAACACAATGTTTTGTATTTCGTGAGCATTGTCATCAAGTTAGTTATATTAAATCACACTATGATTATTTTTTTTTAAAGTGGGCGCCAATCATACCAAAAATATCTACGAATGTACTATGAAACTTTTAAAAAGGTTACCAAAGCTACTCTACTGTATTAATTAAAAAAACTGTTCTACAGCCTAAATCTGGAGTTTGTATCTTTGCATTGAACAATTGCATTTTTAACTACTTTGCACCCGCTTCGGTGGCCATAAGGTCTAAGGCGTAACTCTCGCGGTAGGTTATGACTGCCGATGACGGGGAGATCGGGGTTCGAATTTCGGTCGGGTGTATTGAGTATGGTTTTACCTAAATGGTTTGCCATTTTTCCTCCACGCAAATGCGGGTACACTTCCTCTGAATTCAACCTTCCTCATCTCTAACATATTAGTGTAATTAGTCTTTATGTGTTCAACCCGAACGGGTAATAAGACGAGGGGCCACAAAAAACTGCTTTGCATGTATAGGTTAAACTTTCAGATTATATAAAATAAAGTATTTTACAAAAGTTATTTAATGGATAGTTATATCATTATTTATTTTATCGCATAACTTTTATAAAATAAATGTGACGGTGTAATACCACCTTAAGTTTTCGATATTAGTAATGGGATGGGTGTGTCCTTTGTCTGGGGCATAAAACTGTATCAACAGATAAATGATCCGTCCTTGTTTGATGTAGGTAAAGTAATTTATAATTTTACAGCCCCGAGCTTTCTGTGGTTAGTTGATTTAGGCGCTTGGAAAACCTATCATTAGTCGACAGTCGAGAAGGAACAGAATTTGTGTCTTCTCGCACGACTGAATCTTGCGTTTTTAGCATCCATGTTTAAAATATTATAAGTCATTAAAATAAAACAATTATCAAAATAATGGCAATAAATATGTTTGCAAAGTTTTTCAATTAGCTAACCGAGTTATTTTAATTTATAAAAAAAAGTTTGACCCCGACGTGATTTGAACACGCAACCTTCTGATCTGGAGTCAGACGCGCTACCGTTGCGCCACGGAGTCAGTTGAACATAGATCTGATATTTGTATTATATAAATAAAAACAGTTATTTTAACATATAATTTAAAAAAGTATTTTACATTGCTTCTTACTTAGGGTCGCCACTCGCCAACAGTACTTTTCAAAGAGTACATTCACCATTTTTAACTTATGAAAATTGAGTACACTTCTTTTCTCGTTTCAATCTCAAAATGTACCTTTGTGTTAAAACTACACCAACAGAAAAATTATATGAGAAAAATTAATTTTTAAATTTGAATAATCTTTTTGATAGTGTGAAGGGAAATAACGATTTTACAAGAAGACACTGTTCTGAAAATGAGGTGAACTATTTTAAATATTATTTTGATTGATTAAGGTCGACAATATTGGTGTTTTATACACAGGTTCGCCCTTATGGGTGTGCAAACGGTGCGGCTGCACAAGGACCAGCGTTTGGGGGGGGGGAATACAAATATAATCATGTGGTTTATTTTATTGAAGCGAGTTTTCCATTTTAACCCTACCAATTTTCATTTGTCTGTCTGTCTGGGGTGGATATGTTTCAAAATAACTTTTGAACGCATTAACCTATTTAAATAAAACTTTGCACAGATGTTCTTTGTACCTTTAAACTTAACAAGATTGTTGGGGAAGAAAATACAACCAAGGGTTGGGGTGAAATCAACCATTACTTGTATTATTACATGGCTTCTAGAACTAATCATTACATGCATTTACCTTTTAGGCCATCTCTTGATAACTTATACAGCTTAAAATTGGTATGTAGATGCAAACTTTTGTAATAATAATAATAGACAAAAATTAAGTTTAAAAAAATCGGGGTTGGGGGGGGGGGGGGGGGGGGCAGATAACTGGGGGCCTTGCGAACGAAGTTTGCCTATGGCTCCACGTCTGCTAGCGACGGCCTTGTTATAATCGTATACAAAATGTACCAAATGTCTTGCATATGTTGGTGAATTTCAAACAAATTTCTAAATTACATGAATATGAATGCAGCCGCTATATTTTTATACGAAATACAATATTAAATCCAAAAAAATTTAACGTACGCAGCTCAAAATTTCAATAATCACTTTCAACATACTCGACAAGATGACATATACATTCATTTGTTCATATATTTGCTAGTTTTTCATTTGGTCGGTGAGTATGGGTATAATTATATATACCTACAGGTGTACCATAAACAGGTGGGACCCGCTTCAGCGGTGGATAGGAGATACATAAACAATGGACATAGTTGCATATCATAGCGCATTTTGTAGGTTTATTTTTCTGCACGCGAAATTTGTCGTCTATAAATAAAAATTAGTAGGGGGGGTTGGACAAATTGTATCAGTGCTGCCAGTGTCTTTTGAGCGTTGTACATTTCAATATTATATTAAAGTTAAGAAAATAAATTTTGTAGTGCTTTCTTGCAGTATTCTTTTTTTAGATTTCTCTTTTAGTAACTCATTCAATGATGAATCCCAAATTGCTTCTTTTTTTTTTTAACCTCATCCATAAGCCGTTCAGAATCTAAATGAATAAATCGTCCATTTATAGCTTTTTTAATCAAAATAAGAGAAAATATTACATCAACTTACACAATAATATCACTTGGATGGAAACCTCCACGTAACTGGACTTATCTTGTCTACTAGGGAGTTCTCTCTCTCTCTCTCTCTCTCTCGGAGCGATTAGCAACACTGATATCTATATAAAGACAGCGAACGACAGACAAAAGCACGTTTGCATAAATGAACCCGTTATACGCCATGTATTTAGAAAATTGTCGCGAATTTTTACCGCTGGCGTTCTGTAGGACACGACGGCAGGCCTTTCAGAACGCGACGACAAATTAAACGGACGACAGAGCTTAAAATTACCGATATTTTGTTCCCGGTGATTTACGGAACGGACAACATTTTGCCGTCGGATGTCACGCGACACAAAACGGGTGCATAAAAGAAAGAGCCCTTAGTGGAATCGCTTGGCTGTAACTCGAAAACAAGGACAAATGGGATACATGTTGACATGGACATTTGGCTGTAGTGTGATCCGAGGGCGGGATTATTTTCAGTGTGGAATTATTAGAAATATAATGTTTCTAGCACCTATACACATAACAAGATTCTGAAATATACGATTATAACAAAACAAACGCGATGAAAAAATTCTGAATAAAAACTGGAGTAAGGGTGAATAGAAATCACTGTTTGCTTTTGCAGACTACATTGCGATCATGGCAGAACACGAGAGAGAAATGGCAGAAATAGTACAGGAGCTGGAGAAAAATTCAAGGAAGGTTAGTCTGCAGATCAACGGATTGGTAAGACAAAAATGATGAATCTGTCGAGGAGAAGAAGAAGAAGGAATGAAGGAACAGTGAAAATGAAATGAAATGAATCTAAAGAAAAAGAAAAAGTTTAAATATCTGGGTACACGGTTCAATGAGGAAAACATCATAAAGGAAGAATTTCACGAACAAATAATGGCGGCCTCACGGAGGTATTACAGTTTCAAGGGCCTGTTCAAAACGAGGAATATCTCTACAAGAACTAAGCTTAGAGAGTACAATACTCTTATATGTCCGATAGTACAATACTGATCAGAATCGGAGCACAACGAAGATAGAAAGAGAGACTAAGGACATTCGAACGGAAGATTATGAGAAAAACATCGGGTCCAGTATGAGAATAAAAGGGGTACGGAAGTAGGAAAAATAGATAAATATATGAGATAAGGAAACAGCCGGATGTAGTGCAGAATATGTGAACGAAGAGAATTAGATGGGCGGGCCATGTAGCCAGTATGAGAAACCAGAAAGAAGCCCGAGGTTGGTTCTCAAAGGCATTCTCGAAACCCCCCCAGATCACTTGTGCGTCCTAGAACCAGGTGGAAAGATGACGTCACCAAGGATCTGAAGGAACTAGGGGTGGAAGAGGATCGGAAAGAAGTGACCCAAGATAACAAGACGGAGGAAGCTTGTGGGGTCGGCGCGTGATCTCCAAGGCCTGTGATCGCTGACAAGAAGTATCCTGTCCACCATTGAACCAGGTCCCACATGTTACGGCACAACCTGTATATAGGGCCTAAATAACCTTTGAGTTGGTTGGTATTCGAAAGAGTCCCGCCCTAATTAATGAATAGTGAAGAGAGTTATCCGTGTTGGTAATAAAATGAACTTGTCTCCGGTATGGGCGCTGGCTAAACTCACGGATCGCACCTCATTTACTTTCTGAGACGTTACTTATCTACAATCAAAGGAGGATTTTAAAGTTGTCTACACAATTTAAAAAAAAAAAACCTCTTAACTCAAACACAAAAAGTTTTCTCTTTTACTTTACAAGATGTAAAGTGTAAACGTTCTGCAAATGATCTAGAAAATGCAATGATGACATCTAGTGGCGCATTGTGTACTAAGTAAAATACAAGGCGGATTTGGGTCAAGAGTAGGCATGATGTGTCATGAAAATGATGAAATAGTAATTCTATGATGATAAATTGTGATTTTTCCCTCTAGTTATTAATCTGACCTGATCCTTATGTTGTGTTCCATTTTCCCACCTTTTTTTTATCACCATGTCTTACTACCCGTTAGGGTTATACGTATGTATAATAATTATGCTAATGTTTTAGGGATGAGGAAGATTGAATTTGAGGAAGTATACTTGAATTTGCATTGAAGGAGAGTGGAAAACCATTTGGGAAAACCACCCTCAGTAAACCCAACGAGGATTCGAGCCCGGACCTCCTCGTTACCAGTAAAGCCAAACTAAACGAGCTGGGCATGTAGACCGTGTGGGTCGATCCATGTTTATGTTAATGGCACAGGTGGCCATGCTAGTAACTCGATATGACAGCAGGAACATGTCGGGGCCAGTGATCTTCGTGTTGAATTAGTAAGGAGGGGAGAATACCATTTGGCTGTTTCGAGCGGCAGTGGCACAAGTGGCAGAAAGAGGAAGTCCACTAGTCAGCTACTACTAGCGATAGTGGCACAAGTGACAGAGAGAATAAGTTCACCAGTCGGCTGCTACGAGAAACATTGACACAAGTGGCAGACATAGAAAGTCCACCTGTCAGCCACTACAAGAAACAGTGGCACAAGTGGCAGACATAGAAAGTCCACCTCTCAGCCGCTACGAGAAACAGTGGCACAAGTGGCAGACATAGAAAGTCCACCTGTCAGCCGCTACGAGAGACAGTGACACAAGTGGCAGACATAGAAAGTCCACCTCTCAGCCGCTACGAGAGACAGTGGCACAAGTGGCAGACATAGAAAGTCCACCTGTCAGCCGCTACGAGAGACAGTGACACAAGTGGCAGACATAGAAAGTCCACCTGTCAGCCGCTACGAGAAACAGTGGCACAAGTGGCAGACATAGAAAGTCCACCTGTCAGCCGCTACGAGAGACAGTGACACAAGTGGCAGACATAGAAAGTCCACCTGTCAGCCGCTACGAGAGACAGTGGCACAAGTGGCAGACATAGAAAGTCTACCTGTCAGCCGCTACGAGAGACAGTGACACAAGTGGCAGACATAGAAAGTCCACCTGTCAGCCGCTACGAGAGACAGTGACACAAGTGGCAGACATAGAAAGTCCACCTGTCAGCCGCTACGAGAGACAGTGGCACAAGTGGCAGACATAGAAAGTCTACCTGTCAGCCGCTACGAGAGACAGTGACACAAGTGGCAGACATAGAAAGTCCACCTGTCAGCCGCTACGAGAGACAGTGACACAAGTGGCAGACATAGAAAGTCCACCTGTCAGCCGCTACGAGAGACAGTGACACAAGTGGCAGACATAGAAAGTCCACCTGTCAGCCGCTACGAGAGACAGTGGCACAAGTGGCAGACATAGAAAGTCCACCTGTCAGCCGCTACGAGAGACAGTGACACAAGTGGCAGACATAGAAAGTCTACCTGTCAGCCGCTACGAGAGACAGTGACACAAGTGGCAGACATAGAAAGTCCACCTCTCAGCCGCTACGAGAGACAGTGGCACAAGTGGCAGACATAGAAAGTCCACCTGTCAGCCGCTACGAGAGACAGTGACACAAGTGGCAGACATAGAAAGTCCACCTGTCAGCCGCTACGAGAGACAGTGACACAAGTGGCAGAGAGTAGACGTCCATCAGTTGGCTGCTACGAGCTACGACGAGCAGTAGTCGCACAAGCGGAAGAAATAGTTGTTCAAAAACCGATCGGGCGACAACGGCATGAGAAGAGAGAGTGAGAAACTATTGAGGGAGGGGGGAGACACCGAACCACACCAGGCCGAGATTCAGCCCCCTGACCTGGTCACCAGGGAACCAGGCCAGACTGTAGGATATTTACGCCTAGTATTCGTCTGCCCACTGACGCGAGTCTCTCGAAGCTAATGCGGGAACGTTTCTTATGTATAGTCACCCTCCTCATTCTCCTAGCTCATATATTAATACGTTAAAGAACCTCCGCCGTTGATCCCCGTGCAGTCATCAGTACTACCATATAAGGTATAATTTTTCTACAGAATGATTTTCTTGCGAGTTATGCCGTTGTTCCGCCCAGGGCACACATGGACGAGTTTTTATCGCCGATTACGTGCAGGTGGATGACGAGAGAACAGCAGGAGCAATACCTGTTTGTTTCTTGTGGTCAGTTAGCTGGCCTGGCCTATAAGGTCGTGGGGGGGTGGGTGCATTGTCTCTTAGTAGGAGCAGCAGCCCCTCTCTCCCCTCCCCCCTTCCTTCTTAAACTCTTTGTCGGCTCAGAAACCGGTTATAAGCTTGGTCGGCTTGACAGTGGGTACCGTTAGAACGGGAAATTTATCTTTATATCGAGGGCTTTTTTTTTCTTTACCACCTTGTTTTACAATACTCTTAGGCTGTAAGTATTTAAATAAAATTACGCTAACAACCTCCTTCGGTGGTTGAATTGTCAGTGGTATTTTTTTTTTCTTTTTTCGCGTACCCCCAGATATAATTTGTCTTCCAAGTTTGTTCCCCCAAAGTTATGTTGGATGTGGGGGGGTTGAGGGGTTTGATTAATTTTTATCAATTTTAGATTTAGATCAAAGAATATCGTATAACTTGCATTTGTTGGTGTATGCAAGTTATACGATATTATTTAATCCACACCTAAAATTGATAAAAAATTAATTACATCCAAAATAATGAGAGCTGTATATATAAAGAGAGAGGGAGTGTACCGTAACATCTGTGAACCAGTTCAGCGGTAGACATGAGAGACCAAAACCATGAGAGCAGTTCATGTAAACATATGTCCCATTTGACCCCTTGTTTCCGAACTAGTCATGTTTGTACTAAAAACACAAACAAACAAAAAACAAAGATTTTATACAATTTTAAAACTTACCCTTTATTTTTACTTAGAAATATGAAAGTTTTATTTAGAGCAATGGTGTAGGTTTGTAAGCAGGGGCGGTGACCTGGTGGTCTAAGGGTAAGGTGTCAAGACATCTGTGCTGGGGGTCCGGGGTTCAATCCTCGGTCACGGCACAGATTTATCTGATTGCCAAACCCTTCCTTCACCTCTGACAAGACGTGTATTAATCACAACTTGTGAATGTGAGGAATGCCAGGCCTCCACCGTGGTTCGGATTCCACGTTAAACTGTAGGTCCTCCATTTCATCTCACAATCACCCTTACATTACACATTAGCGTAAGTACGTATAACCCGAACGGGTAGTAAGACGTGGTGCTAATAATAATAATAATAATATATGGGCGGGGGTTCCAAAATTAAAGTTCACCCTGATACAAAATTATACTGGCAGTAGCTCTGGGTATACATGGGTTTGGTTTTAAATCTTTGTGTTGAGGTAACTTTCAAAATTGATAGCAAATGCGTGTCCGCCGTAAGCCGTGATCTCTCGAGTATTTGTTCATTTTCATAAGAGGAAATTACTGTACAAACACTCATATGCTGACAAACATTGCACATATCTGTTGCTCAAACTTAACAATGTTCGATAATCGATCTGTAATTACTAATGAGTGACCGTCTCTGTGGTTTATCGGTGAGAGCTCCTGGTTACAGATCGAGAGGTCTCGGGTTTGATCCCGGTGTTTCTAGATTATCTGTGAAGCGGTTTGTCTGGAGCGGAGTGAACTCAGCCTCGTGAGGACAAATGAGGAGCTACTTGAATGACAAAGTAGCGGCTCCGGTATAGAAAACTAAGATTAACGGCTGGAGGGCTTTCGTTGTATTTACCACAAAGCACCCTCTATCCGCATAAGTTGGCACTATCTTCGCCAACATAAGACGATCACTAGGTCGATATAGCTTCATTGTGGGCTGACGCAGTGGAGTTTTTTTTTTTTACTGAGTTAAGTGTTAATGAGTTAAGGATAGAAAAAATTTGGTGCCCCAAGCTTACTTGCTAAATTTCCAAATTAATGCTCAATTGTGTATTTCTTCAACGTTTATAAAATGTTGGATCGGGCCGCATTGTATGTTGGGACATTTAAGGTTCGCGGGCTGCACAGAATTATGGATCTGGCCACGCGAATTTGATATGCCTAGAGTTTTGAAAATTTATGAAAAATTACATTTAGTACATCCAATCTCTCCGTCGCCGGTAGTACAATATATTGCGAGAATGACGGCTTCTTAGACCATTCGACCACTGGGAGATAAATCAAATTATGTTGATAGTCTACGGGTTTTTTTTATCACCGCGTCTTACTAACTATTCAGGTTATACGCATATATGATAATTACTTTAATAGGGTAAGAATGAGGATGGAAGCATTTTAAAGTTAATCTAACCGGATTTGCCTAGATGGAGGCCGGGAAAAAATTTAGGGGAAACCTCCTTCAATAGACCCGAATGGGATTCGAACTCCTATATCCCCATTCTCAGAAGGCCAGTCTAACACGAGTGGCGCCATGCACCATTCAGTCACTGAAGCAGGTGATAGTTAATCAACTGTTTCTAGTTTGCGTTGCAAAGTATCACGGGTCAACATTAGAAGTGTGCGAAGTTCACTTTTTCCATTCGAAGCGAACTCTAATCAAATATATGAAATATTCTCGGAGCCGAATCGAAGTTCGAAATATTTTCTTTTAACGGTTTTATAATTGAAAAAAATACTATATATTGTATATAAATTAATGCACTAAGATTACTTGGAAAATATTTTATTGCACCATTGTGAGTAATAGTTCATGTTACTCTGATAAATTAAGATATCATCACAACTTACAATTAAATTACTTAAGTTTTTTTTCATATTAATATTAATTTGTAATGTATAAAGCAGCTCAGAACGGCAGTAATTGAAAATAAATGAAGTATTTTAGCTGTCAATATTTTTACTGGTGAAGCTTCGAAGCCGGAATTTGTTTCGAAGCGAAGTCGAATATGATGTTTTGTTTCGAAGTCAAGTCGAAGTTTCTAAGCTTCGCACACCCCTAGTGAAAATAAATTTCGGCTAGCATGTATATTGCTGCCACCACACATAGCATTATTATTAGCACCGCGTCTTACTACCCGTTCGGGTTATACGCACTTACCCTAATGTGTAATAGTAGGGTGATTGTGAGATGAAATGAAGGACCTACAGTTTAACGTGAGATCCGAACGACGGTGGAGGCCTGGCATTCCTCACATTTTCAAGTTGTGATTAATACACGTCTTGTCAAAGGTGAAGGAAGGGTTTGGCAATCAGATAAATCTGTGTCGGGACCGAGGATTGAACCCGGGAACCCCAAGCACAGAAGTCTGACACCTTACCCTTACCTCACACATAGCAGATTATGCTCCTAATTTTCGGCTAACGTGTGAATAAAAGCTGTACGGAGAATGTTTACAACGCTCTCCATGGCGCATGCGCTTTGGTTTCGGGTGCAAGGGTTGCATCAGAAGTGCACGGTTGCAGCCAGTGCGATAGAGAGAAAGGAGATGCATCATCGCCCTAATGGAGATTACGAGTATGGCCATATCACGCGACGCAGATTACCCACTATGGTAAAGTAAGTGTTCTTGTAACCCTGGTAATCACGCGAGGAGCGGTTAATGAACTGATATGAATCACACAGCACGTGTGGCTGCTGAGAGGAACTCGCTATAGTAGGTTCGGCCATAGAGACAATAAATGCAGGGTATGGAGGAAAACTAGATTTAATTGAACTGTACATAAAAAGCAAAACTTGGATGATATTTAGGTTACGGATAAAGCTGCATCAAGTATCGTATTCGTAGATTTTAAATTATTATTATTATTATTTAGCACCGCGTCTTACTACCCGTTCGGGTTATACGCTTAAGTACTAATTACGCTAATGGATTAGGAATTGGGAAGGTTGAATAGAGGAAGTGAACCCGCATTTGTAGATTTTAAAAATCACTCCTGGGCACAGGTCGCGGGTTCGATTACCATGTCACCCACCTCGGTGGCCACATGGTCTAAGGCGTCAATCTCGCAACAGACTAGTCTGCCGATGACCGGAATATCGTGGTTCAATCCCTGTCGGGTGTACTGAGGATGGTTTTCCCTAAATGGTTCCCCACGCTCTCTTCACGCAAATTCGTGTACACTTCCTCTAAATGTAACCCTCCCAATCTTTAACACATTAGAGTAATTAGTATATAGACGTAAAATCCGAAATGGTAGTAAGAGGCAATGCTAAAACAAACCCCGTGTCCATGTGTCATTTTTCAAATTTACAACTATTCATGTAAGCCAACACTGACGAAGAGTAATTAAAATTAATTATTTTAAAATTAAAAAAATATTAAAAATGACCGGTAGTTCTTTATGGTTGTGAAACATGATCGTTCACCTTAAATGATAAGCAATTTAAGACGTTCAAAAACAACACATGTAAGCCTACTTGGGAAAATATTTACATCAAAAAGGGATCAAGATGATGGAGAAGGTTAAATAATTCCAAGTCACATACCCTATACTCCTCACCCAACATTGTCAAGGTAGTGAAATCTCACAAATTACGGTGGTCAGGACGTGTACCGCAAATCGAACAATCTAGAAACGTGACAAATATGGGAAGAGATCAGTGGGAAGACCTAAACGCAGATGAGAGGATAGCACCAGAAAGGACCTGAAAGAGATAGGGTGTAAAGAGATGAGAAAGAATTAGTTCAAGGTAGAGATTGGGTGTAATGAGGGGGACTGGCTAGAACTAGTTCAAGGTAGAGATTGGGTGTAATGAAGGGGACTGGATATAACTAGTTCAAGGTAGAGATTGGGTGTAATGAGGGGACTGGATATAACTAGTTCAAGGTAGAGATTGGGTGTAATGAGGGGGACTGGATAGAACTAGTTCAAGGTAGAGATTGGGTGTTATGAGGGGGACTGGATATAACTAGTTCAAGGTAGAGATTGGGTGTTATGAGGGGGACTGGATATAACTAGTTCAAGGTAGAGATTGGGTGTAATGAGGGGGACTGGATATAACTAGTTCAAGGTAGAGATTGGGTGTAATGAGGGGGACTGGCTAGAACTAGTTCAAGGTAGAGATTGGGTGTAATGAGGGGGACTGGATATAACTAGTTCAAGGTAGAGATAGGGTGTTATGAGGGGGACTGGATATAACTAGTTCAAGGTAGAGATTGGGTGTAATGAGGGGGACTGGATATAACTAGTTCAAGGTAGAGATTGGGTGTAATGAGGGGGACTGGATATAACTAGTTCAAGGTAGAGATTGGGTGTTATGAGGGGGACTGGATATAACTAGTTCAAGGTAGAGATTGGGTGTTATGAGGGGGACTGGATATAACTAGTTCCAGGTAGAGATTGGGTGTAATGAGGGGGACTGGATATAACTAGTTCAAGGTAGAGATTGGGTGTAATGAGGGGGACTGGATATAACTAGTTCAAGGTAGAGATTGGGTGTAATGAGGGGGACTGGCTAGAACTAGTTCAAGGTAGAGATTGGGTGTAATGAGGGGGACTGGATATAACTAGTTCAAGGTAGAGATTGGGTGTAATGAGGGGTACTGGATATAACTAATTCAAGGTAGAGATTGGGTGTAATGAGGGGGACTGGATATAATTAATTCAAGGTAGAGATTGGGTGTAATGAGGGGGACTGGATATAACTAGTTCAATGTAGAGATTGGGTGTAATGAGGGGGACTGGATATAACTAGTTCAAGGTAGAGATTGGGTGTAATGAGGGGGACTGGATATAACTAGTTCAAGGTAGAGATTGGGTGTAATGAGGGGGACTGGATAGAACTAGTTCAAGGTAGAGATTGGGTGTAATGAGGGGGACTGGATATAACTAGTTCAAGGTAGAGATTGGGTGTAATGAGGGGGACTGGATATAACTAGTTCAAGGTAGAGATTGGGTGTTATGAGGGGGACTGGATATAACTAGTTCAAGGTAGAGATTGGGTGTAATGAGGGGGACTGGATATAACTAGTTCAAGGTAGAGATTGGGTGTTATGATGGGGACTGGATATAACTAGTTCAAGGTAGAGATTGGGTGTAATGAGGGGGACTGGATAGAACTAGTTCAAGGTAGAGATTGGGTGTTATGAGGGGGACTGGATATAACTAGTTCAAGGTAGAGATTGGGTGTAATGAGGGGGACTGGATATAACTAGTTCAAGGTAGAGATTGGATGTTATGAGGGGAACTGGATATAACTGGTTCAAAGTAGAGATTGGGTGTAATGAGGGGGACTGGATAGAACTAGCTCAAGGATAGGTGTAAGTGCGGCAATGAACTTTCGATTTCCTAATGCCATAGAGTAAAAGTAAGTATTATACTTATCTTGATTTCACTGTTGTCAAATCAAAAATGCATTAAAAAAAAAGTACTTTAATACTTTTTCTGGTTCGAGCATGATCTTATATCTAGTATCTCGAAAAATCGGATAAGAAGGTGGAAGTGTAAGGAAAGCGAGAAAAGTTTAGTGTTTTTTCAGTTTTTGTAGCAAAATATTTTTTTGTTAAAATAAATAAAATATTGCTCCAGTAGGAACATAGAGTTTAATTTTCTTCACATGATGACCTCAGCAGTTCTTGGATATCTTTCAAGGTTGTCTTGGAATTTAATGACAACATTTTCTCCTTGTTTAAAAGGTGTCTCGTCTAATGCCGCTATTCTCATGATAGATATCCAAGAACATTGATACTACATTGTGTAGAAAATTAAACGCTTGCCTTTCTACTGGAGCAATATTTGATTTATTTTTGGCCAAAAAAAAGTTTTGTTATAAAAACTGCAAAAACACCTTTTCATCAAGTCCCCTACACTCCCGCCTTTACCGCATAGCTCCTTATTGATTGACCACTGACACTTGTGTGTTCTGTATTGTTTACAGCCGCCACGTGTGCAGTCAGTACACTCAAGTGATGACACCAACTAGTCAGGTAGACACCTACAGCAAACCTATCTTCAAGCCGTACAGAAAACCCTGCGCGGAAAACAGAATCTGCAACGGATACAGGTCAGTGACAACAATATGGGAGGGAGAATTGTTCACTTCGAGTATAGATCGATTTTATTCGAGTTATATTCATTGATCTCTATAGTATAACTGGATGGACATACACATGCACATTCCAAGGACAAAAGCGTGACGCTCAAGTGTATCGTCTGTTACACTGAGGGGGGATAGATTTAACGGTTTCTTTAAATGTTCTTATGCGAAAACATGTCTCTGATGAATAAAAGTGTTATTGTTTGAAAATAGTGAAGTATTATACCATACTTTCCTGAAGAAACATTTACATTAAAGGATATACAATCCAGTTTTACAGGTAATACTGTACAAATACGAATAAAACCTTAGATATTTCAATTTTTATGTAGTTACCATCAATGTTGTTTACAGTCTGCCACGACAACACTTATATTTAAAGTTGGTTATTAGCGTGTATATTGGTTTCAGAAACCATATTTTATTGAAAGTTCGATAAATATAATGAACAAGGTATCTTAAAAATTGATTACATTTGTTTGAATGACAAACTTTGAATAGTTGCCATGCATTCAAACTATCACTTAGGTTATAGGCTTGTGGAAAGTATTTTTGTAATAATACCTGTTTTTTTAAGTTGGCTCATATCTTTCAGAAATCATATTATGTTGACATTTCGATAACTATAATGAAACAAGTTAGCTAAAAACTGTATTACAGTTGTTTGAATGACACATTTTGTGTAGAAGTCTTACGTTCAAATGATAATTTAGGTTATTGGCTTGTAGGAAGTACAATATCTTATAAACCCGGATTTTAGTAATAATTCCAATCTGTAAGGCCAGAATACTATCATATATATAATATTTTGGTAGGATGAACGGCAATTTAGAACAGAAGTAGAAATTTCCTTCTGGAAGGTCTTTTATCCTAACTAGACACAAATATAGGGTAGGATTCTGGTACAAGATAAAGCCTTAAAAGTAAGCTTCCTTCAAAAATCATCGTACATATTAGGCTACATCAACTTATTTAAAGAAAAAACTAACCTGTTTTGAACTTTTATATGCTCTTCAAAGCTTTAACTAACATATTTATTTAATTTAACCACTCTCACATTGATGTATCTCATATAATCAATCAAATTAATGAACGATGTCAAAATGCCACATTGCCTTGTATGGGTGAAAGAGAGAAAGAGATACCCGAAAGTTTCCTTCTCTCTTACCCAATGGTATGCAGACGACAGCTCGAAAATTTCAGCCACAGATGTCCATCCAGTTATAGTATAGAGATCAATGATTCTATTAGGATGCTGCCCTACCCGTGACGTAGCGAGCGGCAAGTCGAGATATGATTGCCCATGTTAATTGTATTTTGGTTACCTATATTCGATTAGTTTTAAAACTAAAACATTGAAATAAAACCCACAAATTCTTAATTAAATCTTAATATAGTCTTACATCATCACAAAATAATTGTTTTGATCTTTTTTTTAAGTAGTTTTTAATAAATATATATATATATTTAGCTCAGGTTATTGGTGTATTCACGAAAATGTCCAGTAGCAATCTTCCTACCATGATATGGATTGAGAATGTTTTTAGAAGCATGTATATATATATATATATATATATATATATATAAACGAAAGCCTTGACTGACTGACTGACTGAGTCACACTCATCACTAATTCTCACACTTTCCACGAAGCTAAAGGGCTGAAATTTGGCACAGATGTTCCTTATAAGCTATTTAGAAAAAGTAAAGATGTTTCATTCCGATGTTTTGTGATTAAGGGGGTTAAATTGGGGTTAGCTACCCTAATCAACAATATTGCTTTATACACTTTTTTTTAAGCGTTTAGAGGGTAATAATCCGATAAGTTTGTTCTAATAATGCCTTCGAAAAAATATAGCAATTATTTTTAACCCCGTAGATGCTTCCAAGGGGTGGAAAAAAAATTAATACAGACAATTATGTGATGTTATTTTTGGTTAAAAGAGTTACTTATAATAGAAATCTAATAATCAGTTGATTAAATTCTTCAAATATATATCGTTGTCAATTTTACTGTTTATTTGATTTAAATTTCATTCATAACTCCTAAAGTTTTGAATATTGATTATTATTCATGTACAATTAAAATATATGTTATACATATAATCTACTTACCTTTATTTCACTATAGTAAATCATCTTTCTTTATTTTTATTTTTATTCATAAACTGCCAACCCGCCATGTTTATTAATTTTGTTGGTAGGTGATTTTAACGCTATCTGCTCCAGAGAGTGGTTTATTTCGGAACTATTCGATTCGTTTATTTTTATGTTCTTGGACACTTATAGCATCTGGCTCTTGAAACATTAATTGCCCCTAGCGGAAGAAATTATTATTCTCGTTTTGTTTTTTTTTGTTTGGTGCCAAGTTTAAAATTAATTCTAAAGATGAATTATGTTTCTTTGTAAAAATGTATCATTATCTTTTTAGTAATACCCCCAATCTCTAAATAATTAAGATTGTTTGCTTTATTCTTGCATACAAATCCCGGCGAATGTTTTCTCCTAGGCCGGTGATTGTTTATTTTAAACAAAAATAACGTGTTTGTGTTTTGTCTTACTTATTGTTGTGACTCTCAAAAATTGGCGTCGGAAGTGTAAGGAAGGATCCGATCTGCGGATCCTTCAATTATATCTTTTTTAAAGGTTCATGGTAATGTTATTCATCTAAAACTTCTAAAAGCTGTATAAACTCGTGAAGAAAGTTGAGTGGAAGCACTCAAAGAAGATCTTGGTGGAAATTTAAGGTCAGAGAGTTAAATATCGACGGAGCTTTGATTCAACATTTTTACCAGAGCAAGGACATTTTCGGGTGAGATCCAATCCATCTGTAAACATCCTGTTACGGATGTAAATAATTAAGCATAATCCTTAAAATTACTAAAGAAGGACAAATAATTTTCAGTTTCCAAACTAGAATTAATACTTTTTGTCCACCTCAGAACTATTTTTTTTTTGTTTATTATTGTTACATGTTATAAAGAATAAATTTTGTTGTTAAAATCTTATTTGCTTAAAGAAATATGTATATTCAAATATACTCACAATTCGAGTGAGAATTTAACAATTTCAAGTTTTAATAGTATTATAATATACGAGGCATGCTTCATAGGTAGGGTTCATTTAAGAATATCATTCACTTCAATAATTAAAATTACTCTTTAAATTTAATTGTTTTATTGTTATTTACATCAATGTACATTGTATTTTCTTCTGAACTTGCATCCCATGTATAGCGATGCTCAGTAGATTGGATTGGTCAAATCAAGAATAATAACCTGCATCAGGAAGTCTTCGGTTGTAAGTGTCCAACTTAAGTCCAAACTTTAGGTAAAGTCCAGGGGTCTTGAGAAAAGGGGTTTTCGTATTACCGCTGAGCAGTTTATGGGGATAAATTTATTCTATAATTAAAAATCTACCTATCTCACCAAAATAAATGGGGTTGGTAGTTGGCGCCCAATAAAACACAATATTATATTATATATTATAGATTATCTAAAATTAAATTAATTCTTTCATTCAAAATATAGAAATAAATAAATACACACATATATTTTATATATTTTTTATTTTTTCATTACAGTGTCGCCTTAACGTGGGGCTATTGTTATACCTAAAGTTTTTTTTAAGGACTGTATAGGTTGAGGCCTGATTACACTAGGGCATATTTGTGCTTTGAGAGGACAGTAAAATATGTATTTTGAGGCCTGATTACACTAGGGTGTATTTGTGACTTGAGGGAGCAGTTGATGGTTTTTGTGGCCAACTTACACTAGAGCGTTTTATTGACAAGGCTAGATTACCTCAGTTAGGTTTTTGGTCATTTTTACGTTGTATAGAAGGTTATGCCAGAGGGGCAGTATTATACATGTAGCAAGGCACGTAAGCAGCTCAAAAAGATAAACATGGATGCCCAGCAACCATCGGTCAGTGGAGAAGCAGAGGAGTTGGAAGAGGATGTTGTCATGCCTCAAGCCGAGCCCAGAACAGAGCAATAGGATGATAGTTGTGTCACATCGTTTGAATAAATAGTTATGGCAGGTGCACGACCATTAGTCCCACACATGGAGGATGGTACACCATTGGGGGCAGATGCCCTGGATAGCAGTAGGAGTATTTCAGCTGTGGAGAAGTTAGAGGAAGCTCCAAAGACAGTGAAGGAATTTACCATGTTTGACCTAATGCAAGCATTGAGGGGGGACCTAAAAATTATGGAGAAAAAAATGGAGAATAACATGATAAAGATGGAGAATAACATGATAAAGATGGAGAATAACATGATAAAGATGGAGAATAACATGAAATCACTAAGGGATGATGTTATCTCAAGATTTGACCATTATAGTACCGAGTTTAGGTCAGTCCACAACCAATTGGCGGAAAAGGGGAAACAGGTCGAGGCACAAGTACAGGACTTGGCAACGACTGGGGAGAAACTAGTGGCAGCAGTGGAGGAAGTACCAAAGCAAGTGGTAACAAGGCCAGTGAAGGACCTTTCGGCTAACGGTTCTTATATTTACCCTTTCACACATTTAGGTGCTTACTACGAGAGACGTGATACACAATTGTATGAAAGCCCTAGTAAGAGCTACATAGGTCGGTCACGTGTTCCAATAATGGGTCAGTCTCGCGGTCATGTGAACAATTTTGACTTGGAATTTGACTATGAAGTCATGCAGTTTAAGGAGTCGAATGAGTCATTTCATGTAAAAACAAGGGTTTCTGAAGTAGAGAAATTATCATGCACTTTGTGGGTAAATGATGAAGTGTTATTGTCAAGTTGTTTTGGTGTGTCGTTAAATGGGCCCACAGAGACAAAACTTGTAGGAGATGTCTTGTCAGCTGCAATGATAAGCCAGGATACAAGGAGAATTATAAGAGTGGAATTGCAAACTGAAGCTACTGCCATTGGGAGGAGTGTTCTTCACCAACACCGAAACAATGAAGAATGCCCTAAACATTTTGATGTTCAGGATGTATTATTCAATATCTCCTCGCATCATTGGACCAGGAACCAGGTCACACGGCAGTCATCGAATCAAGATGATACCTGCAACAAAATCAAACCAAGGATCAAGAAACGAGGCCTCGGTAAAAGGAAGCGACATGGATTTCTTCCAGATCTAGGAAATGTATGGCTAGTTAGAGGAAGTGGAATTAGGCCCTCTCTTCCACAATCTCAACCTAGGGATTGTAGGAGGACTATTTTTGATCCTGGAATAAGTTTTAGGACATAGTTTCAAAGATTTGTGGGAGTCGAGAAATCCCTGAAGCTCGGGTTGCTGTTGGAGGAGGGAATGTTTTTGAACAGAAGAAGGTTGTGGGAGTCGAGAAATCCCTGAAGCTCGGGTTGCTGTTGGAGGAGGGAATGTTTCAGAACAGAAGAAGGTTATGGGAGTCGAGGAATCCCTGAAGCTCGGTATGCGATTGGAGAAGGAATAGTGTGAACAAAAGAGGTCCCTAAAAACTTTCATTTGAGGCACATGTCTAGGTGAAATAATACACATTTGTTTACATATAGGCCAAATCTGTGTTGAAGAAAACAAGATTTTTTTTTATTACAATTACTATTTATTTCTACCTTATTATACGTCGAGGAAAAATATATTTATGTCACCAAGGACCATAATTTGGTGAAAATCACCAAAGAAATGCCAGAGTACACCCCAGCGCTCCAATGAAGATGATAATTATGTGTATAGGAGGTTCTACAAGATGAGGAAGCGATGAGGAGAGTAATGTTTTGGAGTTTATGACAGTTGTCAATATGTTTGATTGCCCTATAAGTCCTCACTGATAACAAGACAGTGACAGTACCAATGTAGAGGTGATTTTTGTTTATTTGGAGGAGCTACATCTGATTGAGGGAACTACGATACTCAATTATTTTTCATAAAGGATCTACGGTTTATGGGAGAAAGTTATGTCTGATTGAGGGAACTATGATACTCAATTATTTTTCATAAAGGATCTACGGTTTATGGGAGAAAGTTATGTCTGATTGAGGGAACTAAGATACTCAATTATTTTTCGTGAAGGAGCTATTTACTCTGTTTTTCCAACAGAAGTAACTATTATTAAGTGATTATCAGTTACTAGCAAGGTCAACAATGTTATGGAGAGCGCTGGAATGAGAATCTGTATGCAGCATGGTGTAACAAGAGCCAAAGTTCAGTTTCATCTAATTTTATAGACTATCTATTATTTTGTCTCATTTTTCCTCTAAAAAATTATGAGGCTACTCAGATATTATACTATCAAAGAAAAGTCTATGGTAGAACATTAAATACCTCCATAATGTGTATTGCATCTTAATAAGATCTTGAAGACAGGTCAAGCAGTTGATCTTGTGCAAATATGAAGTAGGCCAAGAGTTGTTTCGCAGTGGGACCGCAATGTAGCGAAGAATGCTAGAACAGAAGAAGGTTATTTATGTTATGTTATATTATATGTATGTTATTTGTAAGAAGAGTGATCAACTTGTTGTTTTGTTTATAATATCAAGGCTAAAATCTGCATTTGACTGCGAAGAATTGAAGAGAGAAAGAGTTAAATCCATTTTAACACTTTAAAAAGCTATGATTTTTGAGTTTAATGATATGTAATTTAAATATTTCTTTTTGAGAACTGACATTAATATTGAGGGGCTTTTGGAAAGTACCCCTATGACAAGTTTGAGTAAGTTTAAATGTGTATGCAAACATTTGATAATACTCAAGTTAGGCGTGGGCCTAAATTTTCAAATATTCTATTTCCTTTTCAACTATTTTAAAGGGTTATTATTAATATCTTTAAATGATACTTCTACATTACCTTGAAAAGAGTTTATAATAACTGGTTTCACTAAAAGAATTGAGAAATACAAGGAAATAAGGGTTAGCCTACTCTACGTTCTGTCAAGATGTGAAGAAAATGACTCAGAGAGCATTTGCTTTTTCAAGTTTTGAGGAAGAAATTATAAATATATTTTAATTATTTTAACAAGAAAGCTGAAGAAGAGGATGTATTTGATATATTCATTAATGGAATGAAGAAATTCTGACTTTAAGGTCAAGGCCTATTCATTTTTCTGTGTCCAAGTGCCAAAACCACTAAAGGATTTGTTTCCTTTTTACAATTTAAAAGTACAAAATGTATAATTTTGGCAATGAAAATAATTTATATAGTTAAAGAATATCCTTAAGTTAATGATCATATCCATCAGAAATCAAAATAATTGGTTTTAAGCCATTTTATGTGGATAAAGAGGGTGACTACATGTGTCACAAAGGTTGCGATAACTTAAGTTTGCACACCTACATTTGTTTTTAAAGTTTAGAGAGAGAAATATTTGTAATTTTCATTCAAGACTTCTACCTGATTTGAAGAAGGGTGTCTATTTGCCATATCAATTGAAGAAATTTAAGGATTTTAATGGAAAGGGTTCTAGGCCCTCAAGTTTTTATGGGATGAGAAGAGTAAACTCAATATAAGCATGTTTCTTCTAAATTATTTTTGTCTTTAAAAATATATTTAAGTATGGAGAATACTTTTGTTAAGTAGAGGATGTCTCTAAGCTGTTAAGAAAATAACTGTGAATTCTAAATATTTGATTTTTCATTAAGTTATGAATTAAAAGTACACAGCAAGTTTTCCAGGAAATTGTGTATTTTCGACTATATCGATTTAAAGTGAGTAGTTTGGTTATTTACCATAACCGTGGCATTAAATTAAATATATTATCACATGAAGAACAATATTATAATCACATATATTTAATAAATTCTAACCTTACAAGCCGAGTGACCTTGAACTTGAATGTTCAATGTTGTAAAATGATCAGCTGATGTTAACAGCTGACAAACATGTAGCATCTCTAATATTTGGGAAGTTGTTGAAGTAATTCGTTCAGAATCTGGAAGAAAATACCATACCAAGAAGACTTGAAGAGTTTTGAGTAAATTAAATAAACACACATTTTAAACCGTAACCCGAACTAGAGAGAGTAGGGTGCATTTTGAGTCGGGATGATGACATTCAAATCCACTTTCATTAACCACGGAGATCAACTGAGCGTCTAAGTTTGATATCAGAAAATAACATCTTTTAAGTAGATACTACGCTCTTAATATAATAAATTAGATTAAAATCGTAGCATCGAGGGGCATTTCTGTGATGTTATTTTTGGTTAAAAGAGTTACTTATAATAGAAATCTAATAATCAGTTGATTAAATTCTTCAAATATATATCGTTGTCAATTTTACTGTTTATTTGATTTAAATTTCATTCATAACTCCTAAAGTTTTGAATATTGATTATTTATTCATGTACAATTAAAATATATGTTATACATATAATCTACTTACCTTTATTTCACTATAGTAAATCATCTTTCTTTATTTTTATTTTTATTCATAAACTGCCAACCCGCCATGTTTATTAATTTTGTTGGTAGGTGATTTTAACGCTATCTGCTCCAGAGAGTGGTTTATTTCGGAACTATTCGATTCGTTTATTTTTATGTTCTTGGACACTTATAGCATCTGGCTCTTGAAACATTAATTGCCCCTAGCGGAAGAAATTATTATTCTCGTTTTGTTTTTTTTTGTTTGGTGCCAAGTTTAAAATTAATTCTAAAGATGAATTATGTTTCTTTGTAAAAATGTATCATTATCTTTTTAGTAATACCCCCAATCTCTAAATAATTAAGATTGTTTGCTTTATTCTTGCATACAAATCCCGGCGAATGTTTTCTCCTAGGCCGGTGATTGTTTATTTTAAACAAAAATAACGTGTTTGTGTTTTGTCTTACTTATTGTTGTGACTCTCAAAAATTGGCGTCGGAAGTGTAAGGAAGGATCCGATCTGCGGATCCTTCAATTATATCTTTTTTAAAGGTTCATGGTAATGTTATTCATCTAAAACTTCTAAAAGCTGTATAAACTCGTGAAGAAAGTTGAGTGGAAGCACTCAAAGAAGATCTTGGTGGAAATTTAAGGTCAGAGAGTTAAATATCGACGGAGCTTTGATTCAACATTTTTACCAGAGCAAGGACATTTTCGGGTGAGATCCAATCCATCTGTAAACATCCTGTTACGGATGTAAATAATTAAGCATAATCCTTAAAATTACTAAAGAAGGACAAATAATTTTCAGTTTCCAAACTAGAATTAATACTTTTTGTCCACCTCAGAACTATTTTTTTTTTGTTTATTATTGTTACATGTTATAAAGAATAAATTTTGTTGTTAAAATCTTATTTGCTTAAAGAAATATGTATATTCAAATATACTCACAATTCGAGTGAGAATTTAACAATTTCAAGTTTTAATAGTATTATAATATACGAGGCATGCTTCATAGGTAGGGTTCATTTAAGAATATCATTCACTTCAATAATTAAAATTACTCTTTAAATTTAATTGTTTTATTGTTATTTACATCAATGTACATTGTATTTTCTTCTGAACTTGCATCCCATGTATAGCGATGCTCAGTAGATTGGATTGGTCAAATCAAGAATAATAACCTGCATCAGGAAGTCTTCGGTTGTAAGTGTCCAACTTAAGTCCAAACTTTAGGTAAAGTCCAGGGGTCTTGAGAAAAGGGGTTTTCGTATTACCGCTGAGCAGTTTATGGGGATAAATTTATTCTATAATTAAAAATCTACCTATCTCACCAAAATAAATGGGGTTGGTAGTTGGCGCCCAATAAAACACAATATTATATTATATATTATAGATTATCTAAAATTAAATTAATTCTTTCATTCAAAATATAGAAATAAATAAATACACACATATATTTTATATATTTTTTATTTTTTCATTACAATTAATTAAAATTTGTAATTACGTTTTAATATGCAACTCCAAGAGACGGTAGAAGTCTGTAGTTTATATTTTACTGAATTTTGTGATGTTTGTAGTGTCCGTGTGAGTGAGAGGGCCCGGCCCGGGGCGGTGTATGGTGGTGGGGAGTGGTGGGAGGGGGGGACCTGTTCAGCCACGCTCAGCTGATAAAGCTATGGCTACACGGAGCCGACCCGCACCGCACCACATCGCATTTAGGTCCGTGAAGTTGGCAGCACCACTAACGGCACAAATTCTGAAACCTATGCCAATATTTAGTGCTGAATTTGTGCCACAAGAATATTCTATCCCCATAATTTGTGCCGCCATAGTTTTCGTGAAAACGCAAAAAAGCTCTGGGTGCTGCCAACTTCACGTAGCAGCACCCATAACGGCACCAATTCTGAAACCTATGCCAATATTTAGTGCTGAATTTGTGCCACAAGAATATCCCATCCCCATAATTTGTGCCGCCATAGTTTTCGTGAAAACACCAAAAAACAGTGGGTGCTGCTGGCAGCACCCATAACGGCACAAATTCTGAAACCTATGCCAATATTTAGTGCTGAATTTGTGCCATAAGAATATCCCATCCCCATAATTTGTGCCACCATAGTTTTCGTGAAAACGCCAAAAAAACACAGTGGGTGCTGCTGGAAGCACCCATAACGGCACAAATTCTGAAACCTATGCCATTATTTAGTGCTGAATTTGTGCCACAAGAATATCTTATCCCCATAATTTGTGCCACCATAGTTTTCGTGAAAACACCAAAAAACAGTGGGTGCTGCTGGCAGCACCCATAACGGCACAAATTCTGAAACCTATGCCAATATTTAGTGCTGAATTTGTGCCACAAGAATATCCCATCGCCATAATTTGTGCCACCATAGTTTTCGTGAAAACGCCAAAATACAGTGGGTGCTGCTGGCAGCACCCATAACGGCACAAATTATGAAACCTATGCCAATATTTAGTGCTGAATTTGTGCCACAATAATATCCTATTCCCATAATTTGTGCCACCATAGTTTTCATGAAAACACCAAAAAACAGTGGGTGCTGCTGGCAGCACCCATAACGGCACAAATTATGAAACCTATACCAATATTTAGTGCTAAATTTGTGCCACAAGAATATCTTACTCTCATAATTTGTACCACCATATTTTCCATGAAAACACCCTAAAACGATAAGTTGTGTTAACACCACGTTGTACTCAGTAGGCCCTACTGGCCAGCCCTCACTTCAAGGTCGACACTAGTTTCTCCCGCCTGTGCACCCTTTGACGTCATAGTGGTATCCAACAGTTACTGGGGTCCACGATAATTATTTGAGGTTGCATCAAAGCTCAGACATATATATGAGTGCCATATATTTATGACCATAGAATAAAAAAAAATATAGGAACTTGAATATAGCTGTTTCAATATATTGATGAAATAATTTTTAAAATACACTCTTTTCTTTGAATAGCTAATGTTGATTTATTATAAAAGTTTCTAAATAATTTATAAAAAGTATCCCATTTTATTTATTAGTTGTAAAATTGATTATTGTACACACCTAATTCTAGATGAAGACTAATTTGAGGGAATGAATTCCTAGATGTAATAGTTTGCAATTAAGCATTATTCTTACCATTATTATACTAAAAATTATATTTTTAAAAATTTATTTCTTTACCATCGGTAAAAATTATGGAGCACTATGTTTAAATTGCGAATGTGAATACATAGCACTGTCATATGCTGATTTTTTGCCACAATTCTCAAATTATGTTCTGCCATAGTTTTCGTTTAAACGCATTCAAGCTTTGGGCGCTGCTAAATTCTTAAACCTATGCAAGTATGTAGTGCTCAATGTGTCCAAAATATTGTACATTCTCATAATTTTTGCCGTTAGCCCGCAATAGTGTTCGTAAAAAATATTCAAACACGTTAGGTGCTGCTAACTTCGCATAGTATTATCACTAAATTAATGGCACAAATTTCTTAGTTTATACCACAAAGACATCCAACTCCTGTGATTTGTGACCTCATACTTTTCTGGAAAATATTGAAATAATGTGGATGCGGCTGGGAGCACCATCAACAGTACAAATTCTGAGGCCTATGCCAACATTGAATACCAAATTTGAGTGGTAAAGAATATCCCACACCTATTATTTGTGTTGCCATAGTTTTCATGAAAATACCAGTAGCCTCATGTTCAAATTAAGGAAGGTCGTTTAGAGGAAGTGCACCCACATTAGCGTGGAGTGTGTGTGTGTGTAAAATGGAGTAGATGTGATAAATCATAATATGTTCTGAACCACCTGGCTAAGATTCTTGCCTTGTCCTCACAGTCAGCGGCAGTCAGTATATCATGAGGCTGACACCTTTTAAGCCATGCGGCAGCTGATGCAGATAACCCCTCTCTTTCAAATAAGCTTCTACCCTTATCTGATGTCACTGCCTATGTTACACATTTGAGAAACACGTACAGATATTTAGTGCTGAACTAGTTTTTTATGTGAATAGTTGGCATTTTAATATTTTTCGTGAAAATGACAGAAAACTTTCGTTAGCTACCAGCAGCAGTTTAATACCACAAATTACGAAAATGTTGCCAGTAATATTTGCTGAATTTGTTCTTCAAAAACCCATTTTCATAGTTGGTGCTGCCTTAATTTTCCATAAATCACTTTAATGTATTACCGCCTATCACTACTACTTGTGTAACCCAAATAAAAAAAATCTTTAATACAGGTCAATGGATAATATTTACTATTACTTAGGCTGTGCTACATAAATAAATCAGTTTTATAAATTGTGCCATCATTGGTTTTGGAGAAAAGAAGAACAAAACTGCTAAGTGAAACATGCAGCACCAACATTTTAAAACTACAAATTATATTAACAAAACTGGCGTCCCAAATTAATAAGAAAATATAAATATGACTTGTATAGTTGTGATAATATTCTTAATTATTTAAAATGTCATGAAAATATTATTGCTTAATATATCAGTATTAGCTCACATTTTCTTATGTGTAAGATTGTGGCTGTGTATATATAATGTGTGTGTGTGTGCGTGTGTGTGTCCAGTGTGGTGTTTACACAAGCTGCACGAGTCGACATATTCATACAAAGGAACTGTTGATAAATGCCTTAGGGGTGGCTAGAGGGTGAGGCAGAGAAACAGATTAGTCACTAACTCTTGTCAAGCCTTTGAGAGATCTCATGATCTATTTTATTTACAAACCCTTTTCAATTTTAAGATATACTTTTGGGATGTAACTCTCACAATAGACTGAGCCACCAATGTTGGGGAAATCAGGGTTTGAATCTCAGTCAGGTGTATTGAGGGTGTTTGTTTCTAAATATTTGTTTCACAATCTCCCCCAACGCAAATTCGGGTACACTTCCTATAAATTCAACCTTTCTCATTCTTAAAACACTAGCGCAACTTGCAGGGCCCACATAGGCCTACACATATAACCTGAACGCGGTGCTGATTGTAAAATAATAATAATTATTATTATCTTCATTTTAATTTCCTTTATTATAGTGGTGGCCAACAGTCACAAGAGCTATATATCATCCGCTTCGGTGGTCACGGGGTCTAACGCGCTAATCTCGTGTTGGGCTAAACTGACGAAGACGGGCATATTGGGGTTCGATCCCAGTCGGGTCCACTGAGGGTTTTTTCCCTAAAAAAATTCCACTCTCCCTCCAAGCAAATGCGGGTACACTTCATCTAAATCAAGCCTTCCTATTTCCTAGCAAATTAGTGTAATTAGTGCATAGGCGTATAACCTGAACAGGTAGTACATAGTGTAATGAAAAAAAAATAAATATATGTGTGTGTTTTTATTTCTATATTTTGAATGAAAGAATTAATTTAATTTTAGATAATCTATAATATATAATATAATATTGTGTTTTATTGGGCGCCAACTACCAACCCCATTTATTTTGGTGCGATAGGTAGATTTTTAATTATTAAATAAATTTATCCCCAAAAACTGCTCAGCGGTAATACGAAAACCCTTTTTCTCAAGACCCCTGGACTTTACCTAAAGTTTGGACTTAAGCTGGACACTTACAACCAAAGACTTCCTGATGCAGGTTATTATTCTTGATTTGACCAATCCACTCTACTGAGTATCGCTATACATGGGATACAAGTTTAGAAGAAAATACAATGTACATTGATGTAAATAACAATAAAACAATTAAATTTAAAGAGTAATTTTAATTATTGAAGTGAATGATATTCTTAAATGAACCCTACCTATGAAGCATGCCTCGTATATTATAATATTATTAAAAGTATTGTTAAGCAATACTTGAAATTGTTAAATTCTCACTTGAATTGTGAGTATATTTGAATATACATATTTCTTTAAGCAAATAAGATTTTAACAACAAAATTTATTCTTTATAACATGTAACAATAATAAACAAAAAAAAATAGTTCTGAGGTGGACAAAAAGTATTAATTCTAGTTTGGAAACTGAAAATTATTTGTCCTTCTTTAGTAATTTTAAGGATTATGCTTAATTATTTACATCCGTAACAGGATGTTTACAGATGGATTGGATCTCACCCGAAAATGTCCTTGCTCTGGTAAAAATGTTGAATCAAAGCTCCGTCGATATTTAACTCTCTGACCTTAAATTTCCACCAAGATCTTCTTTGAGTGCTTCCACTCAACTTTCTTCACGAGTTTATACAGCTTTTAGAAGTTTTAGATGAATAACATTACCATGAACCTTTAAAAAAGATATAATTGAAGGATCCGCAGATCGGATCCTTCCTTACACTTCCGACGCCAATTTTAGAGAGTCACAACAATAAGTAAGACAAAACACAAACACGTTATTTTTGTTTAAAAATAAACAATCACCGGCCTAGGAGAAAACATTCGCCGGGATTTGTATGCAAGAATAAAGCAAACAATCTTAATTATTTAGAGATTGGGGGTATTACTAAAAAGATAATGATACATTTTTACAAAGAAACATAATTCATCTTTAAAAATTAATTCAAACTTGGCACCAAACAAAAAAACAAAACGAGAATAATAATTTCTTCCGCTAGGGGCAATTAATGTTTCAAGAGACAGCCAGATGCTATAAGTGTCCAAGAACATAAAATAAACAAATCGAATAGTTCCGAAATAAACCACTCTCTGGAGCAGATAGCGTTAAAATCACCTACCAACAAAATTAATAAACATGGCGGGTTGGCAGTTTATGAATAAAAATAAAAATAAAGAAAGATGATTTACTATAGTGAAATAAAGGTAAGTAGATTATATGTATAACATATATTTTAATTGTAAATGAATAAATAATGAATATTCAAAACTTTAGGAGTTTTGAATGAAATTTAAAACAAATAAACAGTAAAATTGACAACGATATTATATATTTGAAGCATTTAATCAACTGATTATTAGATTTCTATTGTAAGTAACTCTTTTAACCAAAAATAACATCACAGAAATGCCCCTCGATGCTACGATTTTAATCTAATTTATTATATTAAGAGCGTAGTATCTACTTAAAAGATGTTATTTTCTGATATCAAACTTAGACGCTCAGTTGATCTCCGTGGTTAATGAAAGTGGATTTGAATGTCATCATCCCGACTCAAAATGCACCCTACTCTCTCTAGTTCGGGTTACGGTTTAAAATGTGTGTTTATTTAATTTACTCAAAACTCTTCAAGTCTTCTTGGTATGGTATTTTCTTCCAGATTCTGAACGAATTACTTCAACAACTTCCCAAATATTAGAGATGCTACATGTTTGTCAGCTGTTAACATCAGCTGATCATTTTACAACATTGAACATTCAAGTTCAAGGTCACTCGGCTTGTAAGGTTAGAATTTATTAAATATATGTGATTATAATATTGTTCTTCATGTGATAATATATTTAATTTAATGCCACGGTTATGGTAAATAACCAAACTACTCACTTTAAATCGATATAGTCGAAAATACACAATTTCCTGGAAAACTTGCTGTGTACTTTTAATTCATAACTTAATGAAAAATCAAATATTTAGAATTCACAGTTATTTTCTTAACAGCTTAGAGACATCCTCTACTTAACAAAAGTATTCTCCATACTTAAATATATTTTTAAAGACAAAAATAATTTAGAAGAAACATGCTTATATTGAGTTTACTCTTCTCATCCCATAAAAACTTGAGGGCCTAGAACCCTTTCCATTAAAATCCTTAAATTTCTTCAATTGATATGGCAAATAGACACCCTTCTTCAAATCAGGTAGAAGTCTTGAATGAAAATTACAAATATTTCTCTCTCTAAACTTTAAAAACAAATGTAGGTGTGGAAACTCAAGTTATCGCAACCTTTGTGACACCTGTAGTCATTCTCTTTAGCCACATAAAATGGCTTAAAACCAACTATTTTGACTTCCGATGGATATGTTCATTAACTTAAGGATATTATTTAACTATATAAAGTATTTTCATTGCCAAAATTATACATCTTGTACTTTTAAATTGTAAAAAGGAAACAAATCTTTTAGTGGTTTTGGCACTTTGCCACAGAAAAATGAATAGGCCTTGACCTTAAAGTCAGAATTTCTTCATTCCATTAATGAATATATCAAAAACATCCTCTTCTTCAGCTATCTTGTTAAAATAATTAAAATATATTTATAATTTCTTCCTCAAAACTTGAAAAAGCAAATGCTCTCTGAGTCATTTTCTTCACATCTTGACAGAACGTAGAGTAGGCTAACCCTTATTTCCTTGTATTTCTCAATTCTTTTAGTGAAACCAGTTATTATAAACTCTTTTCAAGGTAATGTAGAAGTATCATTTAAAAATGTTAGTAATAACCCTTTAAAATAGTTGAAAAGGAAATAGAATATTTGAAAATTTAGGCCCACGCCTAACTTGAGTATTATCAAATGTTTGTATACACATTTAAACTTACTCAAACTTGTCATAGGGGTACTTCCCAACAGCCCCTCAATATTAATGTCAGTTCTCAAAGAGAAATGTTTAAATAACATATCATTAAACTCAAAAATCATATATTTTTTAAAGTGTTAAAATGGATTTAACTCTTTTTCTCTTCAATTCTTCACAGTCAAATGCAGATTTTAGCCTTGACATATAAACAAAACAACAAGTTGATCACTCTTCTTACAAATAACATACATATAATATAACATAACATAAATAACCTTCTTCTGTTCTAGCATTCTTCGCTACATTGCGGTCCCACTGCGAAACAACTCTTGGCCTTCTTTATATTTGCACAAGATCAACTGCTTGACCTGTCTTCAAGATCTTGTTAGGATGAAATACACATTATGAAGGTATTTAAGGCTCTACCATAGACTTTTCTTTGATAGTATAATATCTGAGTGGCCTCATAATTTTTTAGAGGAAAAATGAGACAAAATAATAGATAGTCTATAAAATTAGATGAAACTGAACTTTGGCTTTTGTTACACCATGCTGCATACAGATTCTCATTCCAGCGCTCTCCATAACATTGTTGACCTTGCTAGTAACTGATAATCACTTAATAATAATTACTTCTGTTGGAAAAACAGAGTAAATAGCTCCTTCACGAAAAATAATTGAGTATCATAGTTCCCTCAATAAGTCATAACTTTTTCCCATAAACCGTAGATCCTTTATGAAAAATAATTGAGTATCTTAGTTCCCTCAATCAGACATAACTTTCTCCCATAAACCGTAGATCCTTTATGAAAAATAATTGAGTATCTTAGTTCCCTCAATCAGACGTAGCTTTCTCCCATAAACCGTAGATCCTTTATGAAAAATAATTGAGTATCTTAGTTCCCTCAATCAGACGTAGCTTTCTCCCATAAACCGTAGATCCTTTATGAAAAATAATTGAGTATCTTAGTTCCCTCAATCAGACGTAGCTTTCTCCCATAAACCGTAGATCCTTTATGAAAAATAATTGAGTATCGTAGTTCCCTCAATCAGACGTAGTTCCTCCAAATAAACAAAAATCACCTCTACATTGGTACCGTCACTGTCTTGTTATCAGTGAGGACTTATAGGGCAATCAAACATATTGACAACTGTCATAAACTCCAAAACATTACTCTCCTCATCGCTTCCTCATCTCGTAGAACCTCCTATACACATAATTATCATCTTCATTGGAGCGCTGGGGTGTACTCTGGCATTTCTTTGGTGATTTTCACCAAATTATGGTCCTTGGTGACATAAATATATTTTTCCTCGACGTATAATAAGGTAGAAATAAATAGTAATTGTAATTAAAAAAAATCTTGTTTTCTTCAACACAGAATTAGGCCTATATGTAAACAAATGTGTATTATTTCACCTAGACATGTGCCTCAAATGAAATTTTTCAGGGACCTCTTTTGTTCACACTATTCCTTCTCCAATCGCATACCGAGCTTCAGGGATTCCTCGACTCCCGTAACCTTCTTCTGTTCTGAAACATTCCCTCCTCCAATAGTAACCCGAGCTTCAGGGATTTCTCGACTCCCACAACCTTCTTCTGTTCTGAAACATTCCCTCCTCCAACAGTAACCCGAGCTTCAGGGATTTCTCGACTCCCACAACCTTCTTCTGTTCTGAAACATTCCCTCCTCCAACAGTAACCCGAGCTTCAGGGATTTCTCGACTCCCACAACCTTCTTCTGTTCTGAAACATTCCCTCCTCCAACAACAACCCGAGCTTCAAGGATTTCTCGACTCCCACAACCTTCTTCTGTTCAAAAACATTCCCTCCTCCAACAACAACCCGAGCTTCAGGGATTTCTCGACTCCCACAACCTTCTTCTGTTCAAAAACATTCCCTCCTCCAACAGCAACCCGAGCTTCAGGGATTTCTCGACTCCCACAACCTTCTTCTGTTCTGAAACATTCCCTCCTCCAACAGCAATCCGAGCTTCAGGGATTTCTCGACTCCCACAAAAGCTTTGTAATTATGTCCTAAAACTTATTCCAGGATCAAAAATAGTCCTCCTACAATCCCTAGATTGAGATTGTGGAAAAGAGGGCTTAATTCCACTTCCTCCAAATAGCCATGCGTTCCTTAGATCCGGAAGAAATCCTTGTCGTTTCCTTTTACCGAGGCCTCGTTTCTTGATCCTTGGTTTGCTCTTGTTGCAGGTATCATCTTGATTCGATGACTGCCGTGTGACCTGGTTCCTGGTCCAATGATGCGAGGAGATATTGAATAATACATCCTGAACATCAAAATGTTTAGGGCATTCTTCATTGCTTCGGTGTTGGTGAAGAACACTCCTCCCGATGTCAGTAGCTTCAGTTTGCAGTTCCACTCTTAGAATGCTCCTTGTATCCTGGCTTATCGTCGCAGCTGACCAGACATCTCTTACAAGTTTTGTCTCTGTGGGCCCATTTGACGACACACCAAAACAACTTGACAATAGCACTTCATCGTTTACCCACAAAGTGCATGATAATTTCTCTACTTCAGAAACCCTTGTTTTTACATTAAATGACTCATTCGACTCCTTAAACTGCATGACTTCATAGTCAACTTCCCAGTCAAAATTGTTCACATGACTGCGAGAATGACCCATTATTGGAACACGTGACTGACTTATGTAGTACTCATTAGGGGTTTCACACAATTGTGTATCACATCTCTCGTAGTAAGCACCTAAATGTGTGAAAGGGTAAATATAAGAACCGTTAGCCGAAAGGTCCTTCACTGGCCTTGTTACCACTTGCTTTGGTACTTCCTCCACTGCTGCCACTAGTTTCTCCCCAGTCGTTGACAAGTCCTGTACTTGCGCCTCGACCTCTTTCCCCTTTTCCGCCAATTGGTTGTGGACTGACCTAAACTCGGTACTATAATGGTCAAATCTTGAGATAACATCATCCCTTAGTGATTTCATGTTGTTATCCATTTTCTCCATGTTAATGTCCATTTTTTCCTCCATCGATTTTATGTCCTTTTTAGCACTGTCCCTTAATTCTTCCTTTAGTGACTTCATGTTGGAATCCATTTTTTTCTCCATTGATTTTATGTCCTTTTTAGCACTTTCCCTTAAATCTTCCTTTAGTGACTTCATGTCCCCCCTTAATACTTGCAATAAGTCAAACATAGTAAACTTCTTCACTATCCTTGGAGCTTCCTCTAACTTCTCCACAGCTGAAATATTCCTACTGCTATCCAGGGCATCTGCCCCCAATGGTTTACCATCCTCCATGGGTGGAACTACTGGTCGTACAACTGCCATAAATATTTATTCAAAAGATGTGACATAACTATCATCCCATTCCTCCTTTCGGCGCTCGGCTTGAGGCATGACAACATCCTCTTCCAACTCCTCTGCTTCTACACTGACCGATGGTTGCTGGGCATCCATGTCTATATTTTCGAGCTGCTTATGTGCCTTGCTACGTGTATAATACTGCCCCTCTGGCATAACCTTCTTCACGAAGTAAATGACCCAAAACCTAATTGAGGTAATCAGGCCTTGTCATTAAAACGCTCTAGTGTAAGTTGGCCGCAAAAAAACATTAACTACTCCCTCAAGACACAAATAGACCCTAGTGTAATCAGGCCTCCAAATATATATTTTACTGTCCTCTCAAATCACAAATAAGCCTTAGTGTAATCAGGCCTCAACCTATACGGTCCTTAAAAAAAAAAACTTTAGGTATAACAAAAGCCCCACGTTAAGGCGACACTGTAATGAAAAAAAAATAAATATATGTGTGTGTTTTTATTTCTATATTTTGAATGAAAGAATTAATTTAATTTTAGATAATCTATAATATATAATATAATATTGTGTTTTATTGGGCGCCAACTACCAACCCCATTTATTTTGGTGCGATAGGTAGATTTTTAATTATTAAATAAATTTATCCCCAAAAACTGCTCAGCGGTAATACGAAAACCCTTTTTCTCAAGACCCCTGGACTTTACCTAAAGTTTGGACTTAAGCTGGACACTTACAACCAAAGACTTCCTGATGCAGGTTATTATTCTTGATTTGACCAATCCACTCTACTGAGTATCGCTATACATGGGATACAAGTTTAGAAGAAAATACAATGTACATTGATGTAAATAACAATAAAACAATTAAATTTAAAGAGTAATTTTAATTATTGAAGTGAATGATATTCTTAAATGAACCCTACCTATGAAGCATGCCTCGTATATTATAATATTATTAAAAGTATTGTTAAGCAATACTTGAAATTGTTAAATTCTCACTTGAATTGTGAGTATATTTGAATATACATATTTCTTTAAGCAAATAAGATTTTAACAACAAAATTTATTCTTTATAACATGTAACAATAATAAACAAAAAAAAATAGTTCTGAGGTGGACAAAAAGTATTAATTCTAGTTTGGAAACTGAAAATTATTTGTCCTTCTTTAGTAATTTTAAGGATTATGCTTAATTATTTACATCCGTAACAGGATGTTTACAGATGGATTGGATCTCACCCGAAAATGTCCTTGCTCTGGTAAAAATGTTGAATCAAAGCTCCGTCGATATTTAACTCTCTGACCTTAAATTTCCACCAAGATCTTCTTTGAGTGCTTCCACTCAACTTTCTTCACGAGTTTATACAGCTTTTAGAAGTTTTAGATGAATAACATTACCATGAACCTTTAAAAAAGATATAATTGAAGGATCCGCAGATCGGATCCTTCCTTACACTTCCGACGCCAATTTTAGAGAGTCACAACAATAAGTAAGACAAAACACAAACACGTTATTTTTGTTTAAAAATAAACAATCACCGGCCTAGGAGAAAACATTCGCCGGGATTTGTATGCAAGAATAAAGCAAACAATCTTAATTATTTAGAGATTGGGGGTATTACTAAAAAGATAATGATACATTTTTACAAAGAAACATAATTCATCTTTAAAAATTAATTCAAACTTGGCACCAAACAATAAAACAAAACGAGAATAATAATTTCTTCCGCTAGGGGCAATTAATGTTTCAAGAGACAGCCAGATGCTATAAGTGTCCAAGAACATAAAATAAACAAATCGAATAGTTCCGAAATAAACCACTCTCTGGAGCAGATAGCGTTAAAATCACCTACCAACAAAATTAATAAACATGGCGGGTTGGCAGTTTATGAATAAAAATAAAAATAAAGAAAGATGATTTACTATAGTGAAATAAAGGTAAGTAGATTATATGTATAACATATATTTTAATTGTAAATGAATAAATAATGAATATTCAAAACTTTAGGAGTTTTGAATGAAATTTAAAACAAATAAACAGTAAAATTGACAACGATATTATATATTTGAAGCATTTAATCAACTGATTATTAGATTTCTATTGTAAGTAACTCTTTTAACCAAAAATAACATCACAATAGGACGTGGTTCTAAAAAAAGTTACATAACAGGCCATCACTGAGTAATACACAAGTATGACATAGAAGTATAACTGCATAAGAATATAAAATAAACAATTATCCCAACTGATTAAATGGATAATAATAATAACAGTAATAATAATTAGTGGTAGTGATAGTAGTAGTAGTATTAGTAAAGAAACACCTGCTTGGGTGGCCGCACGGTCTAACGCACAACTCTCGCAATAGACTAAACTGCCGATGACAGGGAAATCGGAGTCCGATCCTGGACGGGTATCCTGAGGACGGTTTTCCTAAATGGTTTTCCACTTTCAAACCACGCAAATGCGGGTGCAATTCGTTTAAATTCAAACTTCCTCATCCCTAACACATTGGCGTATTAGTACATAAGCGTATAAGCCGAACGGGTGGTAAGATACGGTGATTAAAATGTATTAAAGAAACAAATGAATGATAGACTTTGTAGACACGTTATTTTCATAAATCATACTCCAAATTTTGGTCATCAATAAGTTAACTAAAATAATTTTAAGGTTGACCCGACATTTTCTCCCCCCCAACCCTCTATCCTCCGTGCTTCCTATCTACCCCTCTCCCACCCCCAATCCTCGCCTTCTTTTAACACACTCGTCTCCTAACACACTATATTTTGAAGTATAATAGGCTCAAAGTGTCACCCCCCAACCACAAGCCACCACTGAAGTGAATTTTCATCTCTATAATGATAACTAAATAATGGTGCATTACAATCATAAAAAACACAGTAAGAAGAAGAAGAATGTCAATTTAGAACATGTACTGAGTGAATTGATGATAAGAGAGCTCCTTTAATAATAATAATAATAATAATAATAATAATAATAATAATAATAATAATAATAATAATAATAATAATAATAATAATAACAAGTACTCAATCTGTTATCGTTAATGGGATGTATGCAACTGTCCAAAATCCTTCAGGTGACACAAATCGGTGACGCAGGCCGCATGCGGCCCGTAGTTTCCTGCTGATCTAGATCATGACCTTCAAGCTCCTTTTCCTCGCAGTTAAGAAAAATTAATCAATATACATTCTTACAATATCCCCATGGAAACCGCATCCGTCGAGTATGTTTCATAATCTATACTAAAAATTGGAAATACTAGCACGTACAAAGTACCCTCTAAATCATTTTCCCGAGAAAATGAGATACGCCAATTTGTTAGTAATATTATATTGTACCAAAATATGAATTTTAATCAAAAACTTTAAAGCGAATTATAATATAATAGTTTTTTATCTTTTCATCCTTTAGTAAACTACTCTTAGTTTTTTTAGGGGTAAGTTAGATCTTTAACTTTAAAAGAAAACATTGTGTGACCTTATGAAACCCCCAAGACACCAAGTCAATATTATCACTGTGCATAATTTCAGCTTTCTAGGTAATATAGGGGATTCTTAATTATGTGGAAATACACAAAACATTAGGAAATTATATGTAGAGATACATTACCAAACCATGTGTATTTTAATTAATTAAAATAAAAATCATTTTTAAAGCATACATTTTTGATATTAATTAACCAATCTCATCGATATATATAATTTTAATGCACTATTAAATTTTGGTAAAAGTTTGTAAAACTTTACTGTACAACAGTAAAATCAGTGTGAATTCTTAAAAGGAATCCGTGAAGGGACATGCGATGCGGACTTCCAGTGTTAAAAGGTTTCCCACCCTTGGGTTAAACATTCACTCAAAGACAGAAATGTTTAGCCAGCATAATGTTTTGAAAGGGGAATGAGAAATGCAGCGGCCTTCGAGGAGGGAATTACAGCGTGAAGCTACAAAATTTTTAGGTGTTTGATTGAAAATTATCTTGGCACACATTTTTAAGGATAGAATATTCTTGTGGCTCAAATTCAGCTCTAAATATTAGTATAGGTCTCATCATTTGTGCCGCTATGGGTGCTTCCCGCAACACCCACTGTTTTTTGGCGTTTTCACGAAAACTACCGTGGCACAAATTATGGGGATAGGATATTCTTGTGGTACAAATTCAGCACTAAATAATGGCATAGGTTTCAGAATTTGTGCCGTTATGGGTGCTGCCAGCAGCACCCACTGTTTTTAGGTTTTTTCACGAAAACTATGGCGGCACAAATTATGGGGATAGGATATTCTTGTGGCACAAATTCAGCACTAAATATTGGCAAAGGTTTCAGAATTTGTGCCGTTATGGGTGCTGCCAGCAGCACCCACTGTTTTTAGGTGTTTTCACGAAAACTATGGCGGCACAAATTATGGGGATAGGATATTCTTGTGGCACAAATTCAGCACTAAATATTGGCAAAGGTTTCAGAATTTGTGCCGTTATGGGTGCTGCCAGCAGCACCCACTGTTTTTAGGTTTTTTCACGAAAACTATGGCGGCACAAATTATGGGGATAGGATATTCTTGTGGCACAAATTCAGCACTAAATATTGGCATAGGTTTCAGAATGTGTGCCGTTATGGGTGCTGCCAGCAGCACCCACTGTTTTTAGGTGTTTTCACGAAAACTATGGTGGCACAAATTATGGGGATAGGATATTCTTGTGGCACAAATTCAGCACTAAATATTGGCAAAGGTTTCAGAATTTGTGCCGTTATGGGTGCTGCCAGCAGCACCCACTGTTTTTAGGTTTTTTCACGAAAACTATGGCGGCACAAATTATGGGGATAGGATATTCTTGTGGCACAAATTCAGCACTAAATATTGGCATATGTTTCAGAATTTGTGCCGTTATGGGTGCTGCCAGCAGCAACCACTGTGTTTTTTTTGGCGTTTTCACGAAAACTATGGTGGCACAAATTATGGGGATGGGATATTCTTGTGGCACAAATTCAGCACTAAATATTGGCATAGGTTTCAGAATTTGTGCCGTTATGGGTGCTGCTGGCAGCACCCACTGTTTTTTAGTGTTTTCACGAAAACTATGGCGGCACAAATTATGGGGATGGGATATTCTTGTGGTACAAATTCAGCACTAAATATTGGCATAGGTTTCAGAATTTGTGCCGTTATGGGTGCTGCTACGTGAAGTTGGCAGCACCCAGAGCTTTTTTGCGTTTTCACGAAAACTATGGCGGCACAAATTATGGGGATAGAATATTCTTGTGGCACAAATTCAGCACTAAATATTGGCATAGGTTTCAGAATTTGTGCCGTTAGTGGTGCTGCCAACTTCACGGACCTATCGCATTTTCCAGCAAGTGGGCTACACGGAGCCGCACCGCACCAGCGCGGACGAATCGTCGAAAGAGCATTGCTCCGCACTTTTGCACAGTGCAGTGCGGACCGTGTAGCCACCTACCACCGGAAATAAATGTTCGGGAGCTTCTGAACTTTGTTTTCATGCTAACCCCTAAGCACTGTAGGGATGGGCGAAACAGTGATTTTACGATATCGGTGATCACAGTGACCTTGATTTTAAAAGAGCAGTGGTTTATACCAGTGATTATTCACAGTGATTGGCAGTAAGTGTCACCACTTGTAAAACTAGGCATTTCTTTCACAGCCGTTGCACGTGTGACGCTGTAGTCATTGTTTCCAACGTTACGTACAAAATAAATAATATTATATACAACAAGTTATTGAACAACAAACATTCTTCTTCTTAGTTATTAGTTAACTTAATGGTTTTCTTTACCGGCGGTGCGAGTCGACTCCGTGTAGCCATAGCTTTACCCCATTAAGCTTCAAACAAAAATTCCTCATTTTCATCCAAAAATAAATAATAACACAATATCCCGTGCGCAGAACGGGATTCAGCTATAGTAGCTCCATGGCTTCTTTGGTGATGAGTGACAGCTCACAGCTGACTTCTGACAGTCAACAGTTAGGTATACACCTAAATTTTGACTGTCAGAAGTGAAAGCTGCTAAAACACATGTTTTTGCAGATCATATGGTTCGGCGTAGGGATACATAATTTGGTCTGGTAACTTTTCAAAGCCGTAAGCTCTCAGCTGTGAGCTGTCACTCAGCACCAAATAAGCCATGGGGCTACTGTAGTTTTGAATTTCAAGTCAATGCTATCCAGGTGCAAATAGTACTTCGTAGATTGAGTGTGTACACTTGTCAACGGAAGAAGGGATTTGCTCTCAGCAGGTAAACTAGAGGCTTTGCAGGGTGAACTGCCCATTTTCTTCCTTCTATTAATATTTCATATATTGTCATATTTAAATAAATATGTTATTTTATTCAGAGTTTTTTGGTCAAAATTATGATTTTATAGATTTCTAACTAAATTTAATATTATTATTATTATTAGCACCGCGTCTTACTACCCGTTCGGGTTATACGCACTTACGCTAATGTGTAATGGTAGGGTGATTGTGGGATTAAATGGAGGACCTACAGTTTAACGTGGAATCCGAACCACGGTGGAGGCCTGGCATTCCTCACATTCACAAGTTGTGATTAATACACGTCTTGTCAGAGGCGAAGGAAGGGTTTGGCAATCAGATAAATCTGTGCCGGGACCGAGGATTGAACCCCGGACCCCCAGCACAGAAGTCTGACACCTTACCCCTAGACCACCAGGTCACCATAAATTTAATAAATTGACTTGATTGACAATATCAGAAATTTCTCGAAAATTGCTTCAATAATTGTGTTCGAAATGGGTGTCCGCCTTTGTCGTCCAGTGGTCAGAATTCCTTTCTACAGATTCAGAGGTCCCGGGTTCGGTCCCTGGCACTTCCAAATTTGATCTGTGAAGCAGTTGGTCTGAAACGGCGACAAACTTAGACTCGTGAGGACAAACGAGGAGCTACATGAATAAATAAGTAACAGCTCCGGCTGAGAAAACTGAGATTAACAGCTCATTGTGCTGACCACATGACATCCTCTAACCGCAAAAGTTGGCATTATATTCACCATCAAACGGCGTTTGCTCGTTCGGTATATCTCACTAGCGAGCTCACACCATGGATTTTTTTAGTTCGAAATGGGAGGGATTTACATAATAAATAACATTTTATACCTACATTGATTGTATTTTAATAATTTTCAAACTATAATCTTTAGTAATAAAAGGAAGTGTTTGTGTGTTTGTGTGCGATGCCCAGCCAAATCTACGGCACGCAGAGCTCTGAAATTTGTAACATAGGTGGACGGAAGGGGGTCCGAATGCACCTCGAAGCCTGATTTTAAAATTTTTAACTAGATTTTTAATTAGGTTATTTTTAACAAATGTTTGAAGAAAATATTGTTTTTATTTATTTATTTATTTAGCACCGCGTCTTACTACCCGTTCGGGTTATACGCTTAAGTACTAATTACACTAATGGATTAGGAATTGGGAGGGTTGAATTTATAGGAAGTGAACCCGCATTTGCGTGGAGGGAGAGTGGAAAACCATTTAGGAAAAACCACCTCCAGTTCACCCGACCGAGATTCGAACCTCGATCTCCCGTCCTCGGCGGTCGAGCTCAACACGACAAGCGCGTTAGCCAACTACGCCACCGAGCGGGAAAAATATTGTTAATCTGGTTTGGGTCACGGGCAACGCCGTGCGGGATTGCTAGTAAACTATATTAGAAAGTGTGTAAGATTTTTTCGTGTCATTTATTATTATTTTATTATTTTTATTCCCGGAATCTCTGGTATACAGGTTACATGGTAAAGTCCATTCTTCACTGGAGTGAAGGTAATTGACAGCTAGTAAAATGTTATTACTAGTATCGTTCATAGCTCTGCCACTGTTCATATCTCTACAATACATAGGGGGAGATGGGCCAATCATCAATGAAAATAACAACTTTGCTATTTAGCCCTTATCCAGAAGAAAATATTGTACTTGTACAACCTGTATCTGACCAGACTGAGACTATCAATGAAAGGTAACAATTGCTCTAGCCCTTACCAGAGAATGTACTTGTAAACACTGTATCTGACCAGTTACTGAGACCTATCAATGAAGAGTAACAACTTGCTCTACCCTTACAGAAGATTATAGTACATTGTACACTGTATCTGACCAGACTGAGACATATCAATGAAAGTAACAACTTGCTCTAGCCCTTACCAGAAGATATAGTACATTTAAACACTGTATCTGACCAGACTGAGACAATCAATGAAAGTAACAACTTGCTCTAGCCCTTACCAGAAGTATAGTACATTGTAAACACTGTATCTGACCAGACTGAGACCTATCAATGATAGTAACAACTTGCTCTAGCCCTTACCAGAAGATATAGTCATTGTAAACATGTATCTGACCAGACTGAGACACTATCAATGAAAGTAACAACTTGCTCTAGCCCTTACCAGAAGATATAGTACATTGTAAACACTGTATCTGACCAGACTGAGACCTATCAATGAAAGTAACAACTTGCTCTAGCCCTTACCAGAAGATATAGTACATTGTAAACACTGTATCTGACCAGACTGAGACATATCAATGATAGTAACAACTTGCTCTAGCCCTTACCAGAAGATATAGTACATTGTAAACACTGTATCTGACCAGAGATGGATCTGGGCGTGATAACTACTTTCAACATTAGCAGCTTTCAACCAATTTTTGCAATAAAAATCTTCTGGTAGCTTTCAGTTACCACGGCTACAGTGGTGAATCGACTGTACATTCTGTAGCTTCCATCCACAGCAACCATGCCTACATCAGGTCGTATAGTAATGGAACTGTTATGTCGGTCCACAGAATGGTACATCAGACGTCGTACAGGCCTGCCTACAACCCTCAGACAACACGTCAAGTGTCCTACAACTGTTGTCCAGGCTGGAGTCAGATCTCCAAGATAAGCCACGGCTGTGGTCGACGTAAGGACCTTCCCGCATCTCTTGAACATTAACTATAACTATAAGTCCAATTTTAATAGAAATAGCCTTTTTTTCACCGCGTCTGAATACCGTTCGGGTTATACGCATATGAATTACATACACTAATATGTTAGGGGTTAAAGGAGGCTGACTTTAGAGGCAGTGTATCCGCATTTGTGGAAAAATCATACAGAAAAAATCCCGACCTGATTCGAACTTAGATCTCCCCATCATACTCCCAGTTAATCCAATCTATACGAAGCGACGTCCTAAACCATCGGGCGACTGAAGCGGACTACTAGATCTACCTTTCGCTTATTCATACGTTAATTCATGTAATGCTGACAGCTTTCACTTTTGATCAATACCTATGAAATAACACTAATAAAATTATTAAATGTTATCAATGTTGACCTAAAAAAGTTTTTTTTTTAATTCTTCCTATGAAAATTGGATCATTTATTTATAAAATAAATAAATGATCCAATTTTCATAGGAAGAATTTAAAAAAAGATCCAATTTTCATAGGAAGAATTTTAAAAAAAAATCTTCCTAAGAAAATTGGATCATATGGCACCTCCTAGATCGATGTTTTTTCTGTTTTGTTGGCAGCTCTGTGCTCCAGTTCCTGTCAAAATGGTGGCTCTTGTGTGCGGCCGGACTCGTGTTCTTGCGCTAAAGGTTTCACAGGCTCCTCCTGCCAAACAGGTAACACAATACCCCTCGTTTACCCTGTAAGGGCAAGCAAGCTTACCTTGCATTATTCCACTATGGTGTAGCTTAGAAAATAGGGCCAAAATGTAATCCGTCCAATATCTCTCGATACCAGCATCGGCCGCCTCGGTCGGCGAGAAAGTATCACTCGCTGTCAGGTTCATAATCTTCTTTGCTTCTCTTTTAGGTTTACAGTATAAGCTTATACTCCTTTTCAAAACTTCACCTACAACCACCCTTTGCCATGTCAATAAGAAACAGGGAAATAAAACTACGAAACAATTATCTCAAGGTAAAGCGGAAAGTTCAGTGATAGTTATCAAATATCTTAAAATTTTATGTTTGTCGAAAAAATCAGTGTAATTGTTAGAGGAAGGCTAAATTTAGAGCCCTTTTTATCAAGCATAGTCTCATAGTTCTGTAAATATTATTACGTTTGGTGATAGTTAAAATTAAAAGCATAAATGTTATAAATAAAGCCAGATTAATAAATATATATTAAACAACAGAAAAATTCATAGTTAAATTCTCAAAGTTGTCAATATTATAAAAAGTAAATAGTCAAATCTTGATTAAAATGTTTATAAAGTTTAAAAAGTTATTTAAGACATGCAACATTTAAGAAAATCGAAACCATTAGTTTTTAAAAAGTTTATAAAAATTTAAAAATTAAATAAATTAAATATCACTGTCATTTATTTTGTTCACTGTGCCTTCATCTACACTTCATTGGTGGAAGGGAGATATTTTGACATTTCATGCCATCATCAGTCTGAAGTAAAAACGAGGTGAACGCTTGATGAAATATGCTCACAAATTCGTTTAGAATGAGTCAATATCACATTTTCACACATTCATTTTTATTAATAAAACTCAAAATTGTGGGTTATTAAGGGGAAGAGAGCCCTGTTGGAAATTAAAAATTTCGTTTAGAAACTGAACGTCCTGCGCGGCGATTTCTCGCTTTCCGAGGCGGCCCCCTTAAGGCATTAGCTTTAGGCCCTACCGCCAAAGGGCCTTCACCAGCTGAAGGGCCTCCAGAGATGTGAAAAGTTACTTCATTTGTGAATGCTAAATCAAAGTGTAGGTACTCTAAATTATCTATTTAAAAAAGGGTTCATTAATATACTGTATGACTATATATTATAAGTGTACTACATTTTCTTTAATTTATTATCCTTTTGAAAATATTACTTGGGTCCTCAAAGTAGTCCTACATAATCTTAATCCGGCCCTGGATGTCAGATGTTCTTATGTTGGCACGGTGTTCTAGCGGTGTGTTCCGGTTCCTGTCAAAATGGCGGCTCCTGCGTAGGGCCGGACTCGTGTGAGTGTCCCACGGGGTACACAGGACCAACGTGTCAAACAGGTAAATCGTCGCTTAATTTTTTTATATATTTTTTTAGCACCACGTCTTACTACCCGTTCGGGTATACTCCTATGTACTAGTTACTATAATGTGTTAGGGATGAGGAAGGTTGAATTTAGAGGAATTGTACCACATTTGCGTTGTGGTTTCGAAGCTTACTGCCTAACTCCTTTATAACCCAATCAAACCAGTTTTGTTGATTGTTCGAAAATTACTTTGACACTAGAGAAGTTGTTGTTTTTCAAACGACTCAAATGTGTCTATTTATCCCCCCTTCGTGATCCATAAGTCCCGCCTTCAGTCCCACATAGGGATAGGGCTACACCACGGTGACAATTTTACCCAATGACCCAATTCATGTGTCCTCCACCCCCGCCTCACCCAAGCCTTGGCCACCAGACTAGAAATAATATTTGACTTTCTTATTCTACCTTTTACCTAGCTGCCCCCCCCCCCCCTTTGCCAACATAGAAGTAGGCTACACACATACCCCAGCCTCAGATAATATCCCCCTCCCCCCCAACTTTTAAAAATGGCTTAATTTGAATGGGATGGATGGGGACGTAATTTTGCATTTTTTTAATGGCAAAACACTTTTTTTGACAAATAAAATATTTCCTCAGTAGAGACGTTTAGCTTAATTTTTTATATAGCAATCTGTCGACCTCAGTGGTCGTAAGGGTAAAGTGCTCGCCTCAGGACCCATGTTCGTGGGTTAAGCCCAACTGGGGTCGACGAATTTTTCTTGAGTAATAAAGATCCGTATCACAACGTCTTTAGGAGGAAAATTAAAGCCGTCTGTCCCGTGTCGATTGTGGCATGTAAAGGATCCCTGGAAGGTAAGTGAAAATAACTTTCCCGCGAAATTGGTAGATCCTTTCGCTCTCACCCATAGAAATTATCGTGTGCTGATAAAATCAGTCGGTTCAGAAAGTGCACGTAAAATACCTCAAAGAAATAAATGTAGGTTATATTAACCCGACTCTAATTTCAACAGTTATTAAATATGTCGCGGACATCGTGAAAATTGACCAGGACTTTTTCACACTTCATTTAAAAAATCCTGTTCAGATTCCGCGATGCTTATAACCAAATATTTATGAAATGTGCAGACCCGTTCGGTGGCCGCGTGGTCTAACGCGCTGCTCTCGTGTTGAACTGAGCTGCCTAAGATGAGTGGATCGGGGTCAATCCCGGTCAGGGTGTAGTGAGGGTGGTTTTCCTAATAGTTTTCCACCTCCCTTCACGTAAATGCGGGTTCATTAAGCCTTTCCAATCCCTAGCCCATTAGTGTAATTAGTACATAAGCGTATAACCAGAACAGGTAGTAAGACGTGGTGCTAAAAAAAAAAGAACTTTGCAATTACAATATTAAGAAAATTAAATGAAACATCTATAAAACTAAAATCTAAATTTTCCTAATGATGATAGAATGAGAAAACGATATTTTTGAAAACTACCCGCCTAGTGCACCTGGCTATGATTCAAACCCATGCCTCTCAGCACCTTCAAGCCAAACAGATGGCCGCCTAAGGCGCAAAGCTCCTAGAGAGGTATTCCAACAAATCACGATTTTTTAAAGTGTTTAAATAATATAATAATTTGAATATGAATAAGCTAATAATATTTCTAACTAAAGAAATAATATATAAATGTTCTATCTAATAGTACAAATATGTATTTTAAAAGATTGATCAGCAATATAATCACTTTTATGGTTCTATGATATTCGGGGTTCGCTTTGGCAGCGAATCAATTTGATATTTAATTGAAATTTTTCGAAACTATTAAGGGAAAAAGGAAGATAAAAAGAGAAAACATTTTTGCACAGAGTGATTTAAGAGGATAGGGTCACCCCGTATTTTTTAATTTATTTATCTCTTTTTTTTTACTGTCCAATATTTTGCCAACCTTTTGCGTCACGCAGAGGAAGTGGCTTATTTCTATCACAAATAATACAGCCGGGGCGCAAATCTTTGGTCACGCATAGGGTGCCTGGAACCCTTGCGCCGGTCCTGAAGCCAAACAACACCAGATTGACACTTCTGTAAGAGTGACTAGCAGTGTGGTGTAATTATCATGTTCTTTTCTTTTGGATTATGATTTCGGAATAATTATAAAAAGAACGTACCAAGAAATGTGAGTTTGTTCTGTCTGTATTATAAGTAGAGTTAATTCTCGACAATTCGAGGCAGGGAGGGATACGTAAAATGTACACCTTTTACATGGATGAACGATGAGTGTTAAGGTGGGCATTTAGGTAACCAGAGAAAAGGCCAGTTTTTTTTTCAATTTTTAAGCAAACAATTTTTTTTTCAAAATAAAGTACATATTGCTCCATTAAAAACATAGTTTAATTTCTTTAATGGTACATCAACAACAGTTGTTGAATATGTCATGGGCATAGCGACATTATTTGTGAACTTTTTAAACGAAGAGAAAAAGTTGTCATTAAATTCCAGGACACCCTTGGAAGATATTCAATAATTCTTGGTATCACCATGTGGAGAAAATTAAACTATGGTTCTACTGGATAAATATTTGATTTATTTTGGCCAAAAAAAAGTGTTGATATAAAAAAAATGCAAAAATACCGCCTTTTTTCGCGTTCCCTACATCCCCACCTTAAACGGAAAAAACAACGATCACAAAAGGGGGGAGGGGAGGACAGAAAGAACAAGTGATAATTTACCCGCCTCGGTGGTGTAGTTAGCTAATGCGCCAGTTTCGTGTTTAGATAGACTGCCGAAGGACAGGGTGATCGATGTTCAAATCTCACTGGGTGGACTGAGGGATAGTTTTCCCTATCGTCTCTCTCCTACACGCAAATGCGGGTTCGTTTCCTCTATATTCAACCTCCCAATTCCTAATCCATTAGCGTGATTAGTACTGAAACGTATAACCCAAACGGGTAGTAGACGCGGTGCTAAGTAGTATTAATTATTAGTTGGTAATTTTATTTTACATTCTAATAAAACGTACGTACCTGTACATATGATTAGTTTTAAAGATTATTTTCATTTTAAAAACTTTTAAAATAAATACTAAGTTCAAAATATGTAAGTATTTTCATTTTTTCCTCGGCTATTTCATTAACTCGATTTATCGATAGTTCGAGATAGGCCCAGTCCCCGTTAAACTCAGATAATCGAGAGGCTACTTTAATACTAAGCTCATATTATATTGACACGTCTAGGGAGATATATGAAATATAACGTAAACTAACTGTAGGCACTGTCTGGCGGTGATTGGATTGATCTGACAGCTGCCAACATTCACAATGACACTGTCTGTCAAAAGTGTCGGCTGCAGCACCCACAAGTAGATATAGACACTTTACAAATAGGCCAACTATGTCATATATGTGTCAATTAATGTTGAGCCGACTATAGAAAATGTACATAAATAATTGTGGTTCACTTAAGGTGGCATTGAATAGAGTTATATATTTATCATATGCTCGAACACATCCCAGGACAAATTACGGCCTGCGGGCCACATGCTGTTGTCACGTATTTTTATGCTGCCCCAAGCTAGAACTATCTATGAAAAAAAGTACTAAAAATCTCACAATTAAAAAAATATTCTTATGAAAGTAAATTGACCCTAAAATTTATACACAACACACCGATGAATATTTACAAGTACGTATAACCCGAACGGGTAGTAAGACGCGGTGCTGCTAATAATATATAATAATAATAATAATAATAATAATAATAATAATAATAATAAATAATAAATAATAATAAAATAATATTTACAAGTATTTTTAAGAAATCTCAAATACCGAATTTACACCTGACATTAAAGACATAATGAAAAATACTTAAAAATGGCATTCATCTCATTCGAGCTCTGTTTTATGTGAAAATCACTTACTATTTTTTAAGTATATTATCTTCCTTTTTTTTAATGTTTTCTTTTTGAACAAAATTATAATAAATTACGTGTCCTCCGAAAAATCGTATAACTTATTGTTTGGCGGCCCATTCTTATATCTAAATTCTTAATACGGCCCTTCAAACAAATAATTGGCTAACACAAAAGTATTTAAGTTTTAACATCTGGGGTGAGGATGAGGGGACATTTAAGAGGGAATGCACCTGCATTGGCGTGGAGAGAGTATGGAAAAACAACACTGTCAGATCAATTTGTAAAACCACCCGTTCGAGATGGTTTATGCCTTTTTTTCGAAACTTCAAGAAAATCGTACTATTTCGCCACTTATATATTTTCCAAAATCAATGTTCTCTAGTCCTATTTACCACTCATTCTTTCCCTATCCATCCCTAACTATATAAATATTTTTCATTTCAGTGAAATATGAAAACCGGACACGGGAATCGAACCCGGGATCATTGGCTGTGCGCGTCAATGCTCTACCGCTGATACACCTGGTTCGTCTCGTATCCAGGGACATTTTTCACTAATTGTTGGTGTATTGATAGAGGCATTGACGCACAAAGCTAAAGGTCCCGGGTTCGATTCCCATGTACAGGTTGTCATTTTTCACTCAAGTGAATTTGATACAGTTATTATTAGTGATCCTGTGAATAGCCATCAGTATAACTTTGTGATTCACATGAATAATAATATAAATGTTATCCTCACTCCTCATTTATGTAAAGTTAGTGTCTACAAAACCATACAAGTCTCCACTATTATTATAAGTGACAAGGTATAGATAGACCAAACATGACATCCTGCTGAAAGGGTTTTTATTTCTTTTTAACGCGAAATAAATTGTTTAATCCTAAATAAAACAAATGTGTATAACATAATTTGTATTATTTTTTTTTTTAGTATCTAATTTTTAAAAAAACACTAGCTTTCTAAAACATGTCTACGACGGGTTGATTTTAAGAATTACCCAACCTAACAAAACCTAACCTTAAATCGGTAGGCAGTGGTAAATTCGAAAAAAAAAATAGGGCGGGGAATACGCGATTTTCATGAACCGGCGGATAGGGAAGACAACGGGAGAGATACCTCGATAGTGCGAGCCTGACGCCTTCAGCCACGTGAACACTGATGCGAGACCTTTTCACCAAAGCCATATATTGTACTGGTAGACAACGTGACGGCTGAAATGTAATTTACACCAATGTAATATATCTTTATTTTTATTGCTCTTTATTAGTTTGCATTTATGTCGTGTGTGTGTGTATTTTTTTGTCTAGAAATATTCATCAAACTTTATAAGCAAATAAAAACCTTTATTTTCTCAACAAACGAACAATTAATATATTCGTTTATCCGGTCTGAGATGTGATTATGTTACATATAAGGCTGCAACTTCATTCCGTTAATAGTCGCTGGAAGTGTGGTAATAGAAGATTGAATCAGGAGATAAGTTGGTAACACAAAAGGTAACGAAAGTGGCGATAAAAAGGAAAAACAACAGGTGTTATTATGGCAGGTAGTGAGATGCAAACCAGATAGAAACCTATTAAGGTGGGTGTTTACTATCAGGTGAACTAAACATAATATTGGGGAAAGTATTCGTTTACCCGCTTCGGTGGTCACTCTCGCAATACACTGGGACTACCGATGACGGGAGATCGGGGTTCGTATCCCGGTCGGGTTTACTGAACTTTTTCCTAAGTGGGTTTTCACTCTCCCTCTACGCAAATGCTGGTACATTTTCTCTGATTTCAACCTTCCTTATTCCTAACATTACATTTTTATACTCGTTCATATTATATACGCAAATTTACTAATTACACAAATGTGTTATGGATGAGGAAGGTTGAATTTAGAGGAAGTGTACCTGTATTTGCGTGGAAAGCCATATAGGAAAAACCACCCTCTGTACACCCAACCGGGATTCGAACCCCGATATCCCCATCATTGGCTGTCTAGTCTATTGCGATATTGACGCCTTAGACCATGTGGCCACCGAAGCGGCTCCTATCCCTAACACATGCGTATAGCCCGAATGGGCAGTAAGACGCGGTGATAAAAAGTTGGTAGCTGAACAAACATCGGGGTGCATGCGGACCTAGCGTGATGCTCATATGGTGGTTTATTTTACCGGTGACGGGTAGAAGGTAGAGTTAAGATAAAATGTACCAGAATTCATGTAGAGGGAGAGTAGGAAACCATTCATAGGAAAAGTGCCTTCAATACACCAGGCCGGGATTAGAACATCTACATCCCCTGTAGACCAGACTAAATGAGCCTGACGATTATACCGCTTGATCACCGGCGCTAGTTTCAAGCTAGAAGTTCACCCCAGTAGTTTAAGGAACAAAGTGCCCCATTTTCAATCTTGGTTGAAAAATAGGGGACTAGAACTGAAGTTGAGGGTTTTAGTGCGATGTATTAGGTAAAATTAGTTAAAATAAGACTGCTGATCTAAGGAAATCTGTGTCCAGAAACGTTAATGCCATTGCTTTGTATTTATTTAATTTAAAATTATATCTGTAGTTTTTTTACATGAAATGTAATGAGTGAATTGTCAAAACGCTCTCTATGAGAATATTCACCTTAAGGACGTGCTTGCTCATCAGAGCTTCAATCTAATTTGAAGCGGGTTTTTAAAACTTACAAAGGAAAATATTGAAATAGCCCTTGCTATAGAACTGTTTATAACGTGAAGTGGAATTTTTTTCATCCCAGCCTTTGATTTAATAAAATATTACCGAGACTGAATGTTTTGTTATGAAACGCCAATCTCTGTTCTTTTTAAAATACTTAGCACCACGTCTTACTACCCGTTCGGGTTATACGCTTAAGTACTAATTACACTAATGGATTAGAAATTGGGAGGGTTGAATTTAGAGGAAGCGAACCCGCATTTGCGTGGAGGGAGAGTGGAAAACCATTTAGGAAAAACCACCCCCAGTTCACCCGACCGAGATTCAAACCTCGATCTCCCCGTCCTCGGCGGTCGAGCTCAACACGACTAGCGCGTTAGCCAACTACGCCACCGAGGCGGGTTCTTCTTTTTAAAAGAAAAATCGAAAGGTTTTTATTCGCTATTTATATTATTATTAGCACCGCGCTTTACTTCCTGTCCGGGTTATACGCACTTACGCTAATGTGTAATGAGGATGATTGTGAGATGAAATGGGGGACTTACAGTTTAAAGTGGAATCCGAACCACGGTGGAGGCCTGGCATTCCACACATTCACAAGTTGTGATTAATACACGTCTTGTCAGAGGTGAAGGAAGGGTTTGGCAATCAGATAAATCTGTGCTGGGACCGAGGATTGACTCCCAGCAAAGAAGTCTGATACCTTACCCATATACCACCGGGTCACCTCGCTATTTATGGTACTTTGCTTAGGTAACGTATTTCCTAATACTTCCATTTTATAGCAATCTTTGTATATATTTCATAATAAATAACAAACCGTGTCAATAAATGAAGGGTGGGAATGTAAAACGTGCTAAGTGCTTTTATTTTGTTTTAATTATTTTCGATGGAGGCAGTCATGTTATATTTGCCATGCGCCATAATTTACGTTTGTTCCAAGTGCCAATAGGTGTTGGAAGTAGTTCACATGAATGACAATAGAAAGCACTAGTTGTATAAGCCTCTCTCCTTGTCTGTCAGCTGTTCCAGGTCTCTCGTCATCATAGTGCACTTAGAACCGCCTATAACGCACTTAGAAGTCTAAGTTAGGTTAAGTATAAGTTAGTTAAGTATTATATTTTATTATGGTTCAATAATTAATTATTTTGAGCTAAGCATTAATTGTATGATACACTGTAGTGTAGTAAACAATAGTAGTTGTTTTTTTTCAAATAAAAATATATAAAACTTTTAATTCTAAAAAGTTTTTGTCTTTAAAAAAAAATTCATGTGCTTCATGCAAATATCTGTAAACAGTGTTACAACCCAAAAAATCCAACAAACAAACAAACAAACAAAAAACTGACTCTTAGAACGTTTGAACTCTTCACTATTTCTTGACATAATTAATTTATTATTATTATAATTTTTATTAATAGTAAAATAAGGAAAATTGACTTCTTGGTAGTTTTTTTAAATTATTGTACTATATAGAAAGCAAATAAAACAGTTCAGTTTAAAGAACTAATCGGTAATCACGTTTCATACGAAAATATTTTATCTCGGTTATCTCTGGCCTAGTGGTCAGTGTTCTTGGCTACAGATCCAGGATTCGATACCCAGCGCTTCCAAAAATTTATTTGTGAAGCACTAGGTCTGGAACAGGTTCAAACTCAGCCTTATGAGGACAAATGAAGAGCTACTTGCAATTCCAGTTTATAAAACTGAGATTAACGGCCGGAGGGATTATTGTGCTGAGCACATGACACCCTCTGTCCGAAAATGTTGGCACTACCATCGCTAACGGTGGCGGCCGCTCGGTCAGTATAGCTCGCTTGCGGGCTCACACCATGGAGTTATATATATTTTTTCATATTAAAAACGGGAATGATGTATTTCAACTTCAATTAGTAAATAGGGTGGTATTGTTTAATTGTGCGTTTTCACTTTTTAGAAATCCATTGTAAATTGATTACTAATACATTTCAATATGAAACTTAAGCATAAATGTACTGACGTATTACTTAGGTACAGAACGATTTAGATAAGAAGAAACTTTTTTTTTTACAGTTATAAAAGTTACTATAACACTTTCCATATATTCTTACCCCACGTAAAGTAATGCGATCTGTATCTGTCACTTTGATTGATAATATTAATAGAAATAAAAATATAATGATAACGAAGCAAAATGTTTTCAATGCTAACCGCAATTAATATGTTTGCATTTTCTAAAATTTTCTTTTTACCAGAATTTTACTATCGATAATACAGCTGACACCGGGCGTTGCATTTTCCTGTGTTCACCTGAAGTATCGACGGAAAAACCAGTTGTATTAATATCAGTAAAAAACAATTTTACCATACTTCTTTTAGAAACAAAACTAAATTTTATAGTCTTTTAAATTTAAAAATGACACCTGGATACGAGAATTGAAACCGGGACCTTTGGCTTAGTACGCCAATGTTCTAACCACTGAGCTATCCAGGAGTTGTCCCGTAGCCAAGGTCATTCTTCATTTTAAGGCAGAGTCTGTGATGGACGTGAGGAAATCGTCGATCACAGACTCAGAGTGAGTGAAGATTGACCTTGGTGCACGGGATGACTTCTGGATGAACCATTGACGCTTAAACCAAAGGTCCTGGGTTCAATTCCCGTGTCCATGTGTCATTTTTCAATTTAAAATAATATTATATTTTGATAATACTATAACCATAGTTATCAAATTTAATAGCTTAGTTATTTGATCACTCTTTAAAACTAAATTTTTGTTAATAATTATCTTAAAATTAAAATTAAATTACTGACATCAATCTCGCTGTTGTCAGGTTAAGAATGAATCAAACCGCACTTCTATGCGATGGATCTCTGGTTCGAGAACCATCGCGTATCAGAAGGCCAGTTCTCACGTGTTATTTTCAATCAATCATTTCCAGTGATTCAGTTTCCATGAAAAGGAATTTGTTCACATGTATCATTAATCATGATGATCATGATCAACTACAGTTTCATTGATAGAAATGGTGCCGTTTAAAATACGTGCAAGCTGTCGTTTGTAAAAATATGTGTGCGGTTATCGCACGAGTTGGAACATAGATAATATATTAAATAAAAAGAAGTGTAGACAAGCGCGTCAACAGACAAATTTCATTAAAGGGTCTGGCGTGTCCATACGTCAACACGAGTCGAAACTGGAAAACAATTACTAGGAGATTAAATCCAATACAAGGTTACAAGTGGTCGGAGTGTAACGTTGAATTTAAATAAATATTTACATTAAAATAAAAAGAAATTCACTAAATCTCTACATTAAAAGTAAAATGAATTCATTATTTCTTGTACATGTTCTCACTGTCCATTTTAATAATAACAATAATAATAATAATAATATTTAGCACCGCGTCTTACTACCCGTTCGGGTTATACGCTTAAGTACTAATTACACTAATGGATTAGGAATTGGGAAGGTTGAATTTAGAGGAAGTGAACCCGCATTTGCGTGGAGGGAGAGTGGAAAACCATTTAGGAAAAAACCACCCCCAATTTACCCGACCGAGATTCAAACCTCGATCTCCCCGTCCTTGGTGGTCTGGCTCAACACGACTGGCGCGTTAGCCAACTACGCCACTGAGGCGGGTCTGTCCATTTTGTTTTCATTTTCCAATCATTAAAAAATGAATAAAAGTATAACTCCTTTTTTCACTTTTAATGAAAAATTTTAAATAATGATTCAGTTTAATGAAATGAGTGTTCTGACGTTAATTTTGTATATTATTGTTTGAAAATGACACGTGAGAACTGGCCTTAATTCCCCGGTTAATCGGTCATGATACGGTTGCTCTAGCTTGTTTTGATGATGAGTGTACACGACTTTGTTGCAGCTGTGTGCTCCAGTCCGTGTATGAACGGAGGTCGGTGTATAGGACCAGAGATGTGCGCATGCCCGAGCGGTTTCACGGGACAGTACTGCCAGACAGGTAACCCGTTTGTTCTCTCTCACTTCTTTTATGACACACCTCCATTGTTTCTTTTAAAAATACATAGCACTTTTTTAAAAAAAACAAAAGGTAAGTATTTACTTAAACTAAAGAGACTAGAGAATGGAAGGGTAGTTTTAAAAATGCGCCCGCATTCTCAGAAAGACGAAGTGAGAAAATCACAGTGATAAATCACTCCCAAGGCACCAGTCGAGATTCGAACTTCGAATTCTCCATCCTAATGCTAGACTTATGTCTTTTAGACTGTATGACAACAGAAATGAGTCGGGATTTTTTTTCTTCCACAGGCAAGTGTAAAACTTATTTCACTATAAATAAAAAAATAAAATTAAGAAGTTAATTGTGTTTCGAATTTAAAGAGATAAATATTATCAATGAAATTTGTCCATGGTAAGTTTAGTTACCATAAATGCTGGTAACAGGGTCCTCTAGCGGAGGGCTATTCAACCTGGGGTACGCGAAGACACCTAGGGGGGTACGTAAAATTTTAAAATGATATATATGCGCACATATATTTCTCATTTAAAACTTATTATTCAATACATTATTTTGTATATATATTTGATTTGTTTTAGATGTAGATTATAGAATATGTATAAATTGCATCAAGGCAGTAGCCAGCCAATAATTTTAGGGGGGGGGGGGGTTGGTGGGCACATCCCTAAATTGCGAAAGGCTAGGGGGAAAAAAATGCTAAATAATAAATGATAAATAGTTCTATAGGCTATCTGAATATTTTTATGACAACATAAGCCCCTAATTGCTGGAGGCTAGGACAAATTATAAATATTAAATACCTCTAGAAGCTAATTGAAGTATTTTTTTATGTCAACATAGCCCCCTAATTGCCGGAGGCTAGGAAAAATTCTAGATACTAAACACCTCTAGACTCTCTCTGAAGTGCTTTTTTGGTAACACAGCCCCCTAATTTGTACTTGATATTGTTTGAATCATAAATTAAGCCATATATATTTTGTTCATAAAATTTCAGAGGGAGTTTGAACCCCCAAATCGTTAATACTTATTATTTAAGTAAATTAAGTAAACGTACGAAATAAATTAAAAATAACTTCTTTTTGATTGATTGAAGAAGTATGCTCACAGCCAACGATGTCTTAAACAACTTCGTAGATGAGCTTTTTGAACTGATAAACGTAGCCATAATACAACGTTTATTATATTCTTCAGCACTCGTTTTAACGCAAAGGCTGCATAAACTCTTAATCGTTTTGAACCAAGCTTCAATCGTACATGTAGGAATGTTTGGTTTTAACACTGCCCACAAAATATCTCGCTCCCATGACGCGTGAAGTTATGGCACCTGCCAACAAAGAAAAAAGAATCAAGGTATGGAGAGACGCTTCTAAGCCCAAGACAAGAATAAAGAATAATACATGGATGAAGAAATAAACACGAGGCAAGCGAAAATAAATAATACATCCACGAAGAAACTGGTAAACTCAAGGCAATCAGAGAGAGAATGAAAACTAATTAAAGGGAGCAAAGAGAAACCTAAACAGAGACAGAATAAAACAAAAATAACAAAAACCTTAGCGAGAAAGATACAAATATAAAATAAAAAAGAACAACATAGTTTCCCCCAAAGCGATGCATCCAAAGAGATTATGCTAGACATATCTTTCTTCAAACAATCCGACACTCCTCATACCTCTTTGGTTGATTTATAAACCTGCGCACATGACAGAGGCTACACAAACCGACGGAGATAAGAGGACAATGGGAAGGCAATGAATAAAAAGCAAGGGATCACTGGTTCGATTTCCGGTGCGTTGTGAAGTCATGTGGTAAATAACTGCGGGGATTTGGTTTGCTCGTAAACTGGATGCTCTAAAATGGTATCAAAAGTCATTGTCAATGGAATATGGAAGATGAGATAGCGTTGAAGAGACAAACAATAACTCATTGATTGGAAAAATAAATAAAGCTTTGTATTCTCTGCACTTACAGGGGCGTAGAGTTTATTCATCTCTTAAATGAGACCTACAAACCTAGCCAAACTGCAGTTATAATTTTGTTGCAAAATCACCCCAAACCTCGGTTTACTATTTGTTCCATAGAACAACAAATACGGTGTTTGCTAAAAATTATTGATGTCCTTAAAAAAATCAAAAAAAGGAATTTATTACTGAGATGCACTTTGCTGCTATTTGCTGCCAGTGACCAAGAAGCTAAGTTAGTCATTCCATGCTACTGACAACTTAACTATTATTTAGCACCGCGTACCAGTTTTTTGTTTTTATCTGGGAAAATATAAATATAATTAAAGAAAGTCATTTGTAAGAAGAATGACTATTTCTTAAATTAATATTTACATTCATATCAAACAGAGTACTTTTTTACTTCAAATTATGCAGTAGAATACACTAACAAAGTAAATACATTTTGAAGGTTGTTCGGCGTGACGCACCCATTGAACTCCAATGAATGTACTAAGTTTACTGTCAAGTACCAATTCAAAATATGCCTATATAAACGTGTGGGTGGCTTTAAGGATTATACTCACCATATCTATATCAGATGATTCAGCCGAGACAAGTTTTTCCAAGTTGAAGTTAATAAAAACATATCTGAGATCAACTTCTTCTCAGGAAAGGTTGATCAATTTATCAATATTATCGATTGAAAATGAGATATCATCCTCATTGGATTATAACGATTAAGTAACAATTTTGCTTCTATAAAAGCTAGGAAATTTAATATTTAGAACAGTGGTCCCCAAACTTACTAAGCAGAGGTCCACATTAGAATATTCAAAGATCTAGGTGGGTTGGATTGAACACGATACATACAATACACTATATATCTAGATCTCATTTCGATATATACATATCTTATAACCATAGTTAAACATAACTAAAATGTAAGCTGTGCAGCCAATTACCCTCTTCCCCCTCAAATCGGAAACGTACCTCGGACCGGACCCTCCGCTCAAAATACACTTTATGGAACGCGGCTAGCGCGGATTTTATGCATTGCACCAAGGAGAACTATCATTTCGGTATTCGTCCTTTTTTTATGTTTTTCAAAGCGTCCGTGGGCCGGATAAACACATTCCGTGGGCCGGATTTGGCCTGCGGGCTGTAGTTTGAGGACCCCTGATTTAGAATATACCTGAATTTTTTTTTGTAAAAGAGATTACGTTGTGTGAGTAGTAGAAAGTTATATCATTATTCATGTACTTAGAAACTAAATAGGAAATGAAACCAAATATTGCGCTTTACTTTTCTTTTTATTTCCCAAACATAATCTTTATGAAAATCCACGTTTTTGTAGTTCTTGTAAGTGTAGTATACTTTATACCTCACTGTATATTTGTATACTGTATACCCCACTTTATAGTAGAAAACAAAAAGAGTTAACAAAACTTTTTCAAGTCAAAAAAAAAGAAGGAAAAACTAAAAGATATTAAGGATGAAAACACAATGACGTCATCATCTGACTTATACAATATAGTATTTTTTTAGTTATTTAAAAAAAATCGCCAGTAAAAATATGTATAAATAGGGTCTAGATTTAAAATGGTTATGTATAGTATTCGCTACAGTTTTTTCAGATGGGGAGGCGGGCGCAAAATGTGAGTTTTGCACACACAAAACTTTTGCCCTAGACCAGCCCTGACCGCGTCTTACTACCCGTTTGGGTTATACGCTTAAATATTAATTTAAGCTAATGGATTATGAATTGGGAAGGTTGAACTTGGAGGAAGTTAATCCGCATTTGCGTGGAGGGATAATGGAAAACCATTTAGAGAAAACCACCCCTAGTTCGCCCGACCGAGATTCGAACCTCGATCTTCCCATCCTCGGCAGTCTAGTTCAACACGACTAGCGCGTTAGCTAACTACGCCACTGAGGTGGGTGACAGTGTAACTGATATTATATATGCATTGTGTTTTGATCTATATCAGAGACTTTTAGTCTAGATTTGGATAAGTCAAATTCGTTTTAACATAAGTGCCACATTGAACATTAAAAATACTAAGGGGGCCCATATTAAAAAAAATCTCTATTCCAATTATCTTAAGTACAAATAATTCCAGCTTATTATCTTACTACAGTATTAAAAAAAAGAAAAGATTATGCACCTAAATAACATTAGGAATCACGCTACTATTTTTTACTAAAAATTTGAAAACTTTTATTTGTAACAATGGCGTTAATGTTGTGCTTTAAACCTTAAGTCAAAGTAATATTTATATTAATTGTTGACAAATGTATGTCCGTAAGCCGAATATTAAGTTTAATTTCATTTGATAAAATCATTGTTGACATATTTGGTGCACAAATTCATTTTTAAAAAGGGGGAGGGGAGACGGGAATTGGGGATACAATTCATATCAAAGAGTGTTAATTTGATATACCAACTTCACTTGCCAGAATTCTCCAAATTATGCCGACATGTTGTATTTCTAAATTTCCTCGAAAATAGTTAGCCTATTTCCCTTTCAATAACCAAAATATGACTAATTACTTTAAATAAATATAATATAAATTGAATTAGACAAATTTAGCATAGGCCTAGATTAAACAAATGCTACCTCCATCAGTGGCGGCATGGTTTAAGAAGTCACTCTCACAATAGATTATACTGCGTATGATAGGAAGATCGGAATTCGAATCCCGGTAGGGTGTATTGAGTTTTTACCTAAATGGTTTCTCACTCTCCCTCCACGTAAATGTGGGTACACGTCCTCTAAATTCAACAATTCACATCCTTAACTCATTACCGTAATTAGTACTTAAGCGTATAACCCTTGAATGGTTATTTAAAAGCAGTGCTAAAAAAAGTTATTTGATACTTTAAAAAAATACACATACAGTAATGTAAACTTAAAACATTCTCTTTTAAGAACCACAGGTTTTACTACCATGTATTAAATTAAACATATTCTTTAGAAGAATTTTTTGAACATTGTCTATTTTTTGTATTTCTTAATACTATCGTTGCTATGAATTACATCCATTGTTGCATTATTGTTTTCATTTATTATGCCTCTTATTATTCCTTTCCTTACTGTATTAAAATAAAAATAATATGTTTCACTTGATCTCAAATGAATGGTTGGCTAACTCAGATAGCATACATAATAAGTTTAATCAACTCCCTCCCCCCTTCCCCCAAATATATATTATATACCTACTCGGTTGGGCTATTTTAAAATATCCCCGTTTTTTCCAACCTTATGTCTGGTCTATATAAATATTTCTCGAACCGTGGTACGCCTACCTTTAGGATTACGCGACATCCTACTAAGTTTTATGAATTAAAAAATAATGTTTGTACTTTGGTATGAGGCATAGAAACATTTTTAAATTTTATGAGATGAAGATACGTTATTATCGTGGGGCTCAGAGGCGTAAATAGGATTGCTGGGGTTTGATTTCACCCAGCGCAAATAAAAAATGGCGCCCTTAAGAAATGGTTCTTTAAAATCTGGCTGAATTACTGGTTACAAAATAACAAAAACAAAATACAATTTTATTGAAAATAAAAATCGAAACTTATATTGTTGCTGATATTTCCAATGAATTTGGCGCCAAGGGCAAGTGCCCCACCCACTTCACCCTAGCTACGTCACAGACTGTGGTCTTACCTGCAGCTGATGATCTGGCAAAACAGCAAAGATGTTCCAGTATCCCTACCTGGAATTGTTGTGGGATGAATTGAATGAATCTTCACACACTTCTTTTATTACTATTATCCACTTCACACACGATTATATTTAATAGGTTTATTAAGAAGTTTGATAGTGTATTAATAACATTGTGTTTATCGAGGTTACATTGTGCATAGATGCAAACAACATTGAGAGAGTTCTAGCTGCGGTGGTAGCAATTGCCTATTCAGAGAAAAAACACTTTTCGAACTGATTAAAAGACCCGCGAACAAATACACTTTACCAAGTGTACCACCCTAACAAAAATAAATTTAGTTAGATGCAACGCTTTAATTCAGCGCATTCAAGTGTTTACGCGAGAAAATGTTTGGCCCAAGCTTAAATTTGCACGATATCTCGAATGATAATAATTATTGGGATATTAAAAGGGGTGTTCTGTTGGAGGTTAGAGCGAGCTCACACTGATACCTGGTGTGACGTCATGTTTTCCAGACATCGACGAGTGCGAGAGTAAACCTTGCGACCAGCAATGTGTGAACCTACCAGGTAGTTTCGAGTGTCAGTGTAAGACCGGGTTCACACTTCTCGAGGACGGAACGTCGTGTAGAAACTGTCAAGGTGAGTCATTAAGGCACTATAATGGTAAATCAGATATTCATAAATGCCCAGAAAGCAGATGGGTTTAAAACGTTCCTGGGCGGAGCTGTCTAGCAATAGGAGAACAAACAGGGGAGGAGGAAAATTCAAATACCAATACCATGTGTTACAACTCCCCAATTAAGTTAAATCATTCGATTCACAAAGATCTATTCTCAGCTACTTTATCACATACCTTTTGTTTCCCTGGCATTTAGATATTGATAATCAACTGAAATATGTAGATTTTTGGGAATTTTTAGAGTGGAAAATTTTAGCATTTAAACTATGTTCACATGTATATATATTATGTATAAAAACTAATTTTGTGTTAAGTCCAGTAAACACCAACCTCATAGTAGTTAAGAGTTTTGTCAATATATTTAACCTAAAAGCAGCATCTGGCAATAGCTCAGCTGTACCCTAATTTTGGTAGGAAGAACAGTAGTTGGTAGTTACTAAAGTTACTAAAACAATTTTAGTAGATTCATAAGCTACATCAAATCATGTTATCCGCAATTGTCACTTTTCATAAATATTATCAATACCTATAGAATATACACAAATAAAAAAGTAAAATGTTATCAATGTTGACCACAAATACTATATCTTTGAATTTTCTAAAGTGTTCCAACCAAAATAAGGGTTTTATACCTAGACAAACTCCTTAGTTACTGGTCACAGGAACATAGACACAGCTTAAAGTTAATTTGGCAAGGTAGGAGGGGGCTGGGGGGACCAAAGAACCTTTGGAATTTTAACTAAAACATTTTACAAACACATTACCGTTTTCACTATAATCTTTTATTTTTATTTTACAGGTACTTGTCGCAAGTTAGTTCACCAGTACCTGGCACTACACTGATAGTAAACTCGCCTGCTTTTGCACCATGCTAACACTAACTATTCCACCGCACTCGAGATTCGCACTAAGGTCTCTTAGAATTGGCTAGACATATCTAAAACACATGTTTCTCAGCCTTATCTGAACTAATATCCATCTGCATACTTTAAAAAAATGGGGTAGGGATGAGTAAGACAAAACTTAGAAAAAAGTATCTTCTTTTGTGTAAAAGAAGAGCGAGCAGGAATGGCCAACGTAAATTTTGCGTCCGGGCAGGATTGCTTTTTGGCGCCCCTCCCCCATTATACAACCGGAGGATAGTAAAAAAATATATAAATAATTTCAAAATTTAACAGTTCCAAACCAGAATGAAATGAAAATAATTCCCTGAACCTAACATAATCTGATCACACTCAGGTTACTTTAGGTTAAGTTGGGGGTCTGCTTGGCGCCCACCTCAAGCCGACGCCCCGGGCAGCCGCCTGGTTCGTTCTGCTAGTAAGCCACCCCTGAAAGTGAGAAACTAGGAAAAAAACACCCTCATTAAACTAACATCGCTGGTATCCAAACCCCGACCTCTCTCTCACCTGTAAACCAGGCAAGGTTGACACCTTGGCCAATTTTCACACTGATGTGGGTTTCAGATATTTGTTTTAAAATTCTTAGCACCTATTTTTTACAACATGACATAATGTAATACAAAACAACATAATTCTTCATTTTAGTGACGAGAAAATAAAAAAAAACAGCTCGGTGGCTCAGTTCATGCACAACCGGTTGAGAAACACTCTTCTAAAACATAACTCCTTGAACAAATCTCCCCACCTGCACTGTCCTAACCATGAAGTGAGGATTATGTCTTGTGTATCTGGCGTTATTCAATACTCTGTGTTGCAGATCAATTCCCTACTGAAGCGAGGGACCTCGTTGATGTTGAAATTTTGGCGAAAAGAGTGCAGAAACTCGAAGAGGTGAGCCGTGGAAGGCTTTTTGAAAGCCCTCCTCGAAGCTAAACAAGCTTTTTTGGCCATTTAAAATTTGTTGGAAATCACCATTTGATAAGTTCTTTCTCAAGTCATAGATTTTTTTTTATAATTTAAAATCATTTTACTATAAAATAAATTAAAATATAATCTAGTAGCTTGATTTTCTATAGTTTTTTATCCATTATAAGGACAACATTTCTAAAATATTTGTCACAACCTTCATGAGATTTACAAATGTTTTTTCTAGTAAGAAACTACTTGAAAAATAACATTATCTTTTTGTGACAAATTTAGATAATCAGTCTATAATCAATTTTTTTAAGTTTTTACATTTGACACAAATGTTATCAACGACTTAATCTAAGGTAATAATGAGGGGGTAGACTAGAGGAAACACATAGTGTGAAGAGAGGATGAGGGAAAAACACAATGAACATCACATCCAAAAAACCAATTCATACTTTAATCTACCCGTCAACGATCGCCGAGGGCAATGCAAGCCTAACACCTTAGATCGATAAGCTAAAACTGTGGGCTATGATAAAACTAGACTTTATTATTAAAAGTTGATAATTTTTTTTTAAAAATCCAACACATAGACCATTTTGTCAAATATGTGTATCAAAAAATTACTATGCATGAAAAAAAACCTACTAAGCGAAAATATTAGTTTGTGTTACTTCCTATACCAACTTAATTTGGTCTCTGTAATCCATCAAAGGAGCGTTGTCCACCCCAATTTTGATCACAGTAAAATAGGTTTCATTCTGGTGATCCTACATGATATTATAATTTTTAATGCTTTTGGTTTTCAAACTCTGTGATGCTTTATTTTCAGATTCTGGGTTACACATTAATGGGCTCTCTTCATTTTCCTCTTCGCTTAATTCCTTTGTTAAGTATTACAATAGCAGTTAGGGCATGTTTTCTTCACATTGTGGTATCAACAGTTCTTAAATATCTGTCAAGGGTATCCTGGAATTTAAATGACAACTTTTTCTTCTCCATTTAAAAAGTTTCTGTCTAGTATGATGATAATACTCATGACAGATATTCCACAACTGTTCATACCACCATGTGAAGAAAATTAAGCTCATTGTTTCTACTGGAGCAATATTTAATTTATTTTGGATAAAAAAAGTTTTACTATAAAAACTGCATAAACACTTTTCTCGCATCACTTTAATCAAAAAAAGATTAAGATTAATTTTAAGATTTTAGACCTTAATTCTCTGAGGGGGGAAGGGGAAATATCTCAGTGATGCTGGTTGGAATTGAACCCTTGCCTCCACAGTCTAGTCTGCACTACACTCTACAGACAATACTGAAAGCAAGTAGTTTGTTCAAAAATAAAAACAACTTTTTTTTTTCAAGTCTACATTTTGGAGAGGAAATATTCATACTTAAAAAAAATTGGGGAGGGAAAGAATTTACAATCTCAAAGCGTAAATAACTTTGCTACCGAAAAAAAAAACACATCCTCAACTCTATCGCTTTTGGGTCTGTCTTTTCAGAAACGTTTGCGCCGTGGTGAAATCCTGAGGGTTTCTTCTGAAGGTGACAATACAGTCATGGGGTCTGGTGCAGGATCCAATGTAAGGACTAGTGACCCTTTCTCATAGTCCTTGCTTCTTTTCAACATTGTTCAATCTCTTCCTGGGGCACACGAACAAAGGATAAGATTTGCAAAGGGACATTTTTGAAATGTGTGTCTCTCAATGCTATCAATCTTTTATTGTTTCAAAATAGCATCCAACTAAAGTGTTCCGCATAATTTTAAAAGCTACAAATTAAATCCCAAGGAAATGACTAAATGTAACAATATGAAATAACTCATTTTATCGAAGCTCATAATGTATTAAGTAAATTAAAAAGTATAGCTGGCCCTAGAATCGTAGTCGTTATTTTCTGGATAAGGAAAGATTTGTTTGGAAACATTTTTGTTTATTCATTGGATGGGAAGTGGAAGTGGGAGTGGGGGTGAAAAATCTTAAACCAGATATTTACTCAAATAAAAAAAAATGTCCTTTGCAAATATTTATTCTTTATTATTTGTTTTAAGCATGTTATGAAAAATATAAATGAAATGCGTGGGCTGAATGATTTGCATGAAATATTTTCTTTCGTTGATGAACTTTTAAGCTGGGGAGATTTTAATTAAATTTGTTATTCATTTTCCACACAAGTTCCTCCTTCTATACCTCCCTCCTTCCCACCTGTGATAAACGTGTGGAAATCATTAGCTACCTATTCAGCTATCAATGATACAAAACCACCAGCGCCTTTATGATGCCGTTTGTACAAATTACATTGTACATGACTATCAAAGCTTGGGAGATCGAAATGATTATTAAGTTATGGATATAACCACATCAAATATAATATTCATGCATTTTGAACCCAGGACCATTGGCTTATGTTTCCTAATCTAACTTCAACTATGAAGTATAATAATTCACTTTGGACTGTCGAGTATCTCTGCCTTTTTACATAGCCTTGTTCTTTCCAATATCCTCCTTGATTTTGCCTTTTATAGAAGGGGAGTTTGGACACTCGTACACATTGGAATTTATTTCAATTACCAAAATAAGATAGTTTTAGCTCAACAAGATGGCTAGTAATTTATTGGAGTCTTAAAAAATGTACAGCACCTACAACACAACTTATAATTAATCAAATTTTAAATTTTTTTCAAAAAAAGATGTAATGTTACACCAACAAAAAAATAGTTTACATCTCCTGTTGAGGACTTCATCACAATCAACCACCGAAGGCAATAATATCCCCCCTCCCCTCTCTAATAAACTCTTGACTGAGCGTGTCAAGTCTGTCACTATTTTCTTTCCACCAAATTCCTTGTATTTCTGTAAAAGAAGGAATTAATACTTTCCCAGGCACCTTATATATGAAGAAAAGAGTAATAAAATTTCATTTTTCATCAAATTGACTAAGTGTGAAGTCATGTAACTTATGTTTAAAAGAGGCTGATTTAAAATTAATGAGGAAATACATCTTCTGTCGCTTCACAGCACTTTGTTAAGGGTGTAATAAGACATGTTTGAATAAGAGTACTTAATTCTTTAGTTCATTTTTTTTATACCAAAAGAGCTACGAAGCTCTCAATTAAATGTCCCAAATTAACAAATATTCCAGTATTTTTACAAGCTTTTGTAAAACTCCCTGTGTTTTCCAGATGCGTGGACACCCTGCATGTGTTCATTCTTGGGCTATGAAACCCCCAATCAAAAAAATATAATAGACAAACACTTTAATACAAATCTAAAGTCTCCAAGCTATCTCCTAGAACTCTAACTATAATATTTTTGGCAGTTTAAAGCGAATATGCTGGTGCACTTGCAACACCCATCCCCTCTTCTTTGGATCTGACCAAAGAGAACAACGAACACCTTTATTCCTTGATTTCTTTGTTGGTTTCACATTATTGCTTGGTCTATCCTGCAACTATAGTACTACTGGGAGGATTAATATAAATACTAGCATGTAAATATTGTAATTTCATACAAGGCAGATGTTATAACTTTGTTTATTGTTACGATAAAATTAATTTTAAAAAGTTTACTGTTTTGCATGTTAACTTTACCTCATTAATATAGATAAGTAAATTAATCTTCAAACAAAATGTACTAGTATTTAACAATACTAAGTCTATGGAGTGGGGGGGTAAGGGGGAGTGAATGGGGCAGTTTCAAGCAGACCCTTGATATCCCAAACATTTAATTGTAACAGCATAAATTCTTGTTGCAGCCACAACATGAGTGCATAAAATAAAATGTGTTTTTAACTGACTTAGCATTCTTCTCAGATATTTGACTTGGGCGATTAGAATGGTGAAGATAAGAATCAAGTAGGCCTATATTATAAATATAAGAAACTTTTTTTTTTATTCATGTGCACAGTTTAAACAATTTGTTAATAAAACACATCATATTTGTAATTGTTTTGTGTTAACTTCTTAAGATTGTAGGACGTCTTTTAGTCGTCAACTTGTGAAGTGGGCTGCAGTGCGTGCTACGTCATCACTAGTCAGTAATTAGTAATGTTTTTAACATGCTTGAGCTATTATACTACAGAAATTAAGTCAACCTCAGGAAGGGTTTTAGTTATAAAAAATCACACTTGAGAGGTTAAAAGGAGCATCCAAAATTCTCTGGGCAGCTATGAACATTATTTACATCCATTACTGTTTCCTACCTATGGTCTGGGCCAGTTTTTTTTTTATTCAAGCCATATACTTTCCACTACCGGCTTGCTAGGCCTGTCATAGCTTTATATGCCTTATAATCTAACTTAAGACTAGGACAGACACAACATCCAGTTCCCGGCCGTTAATTTATCACTATGAAAGGGTAAACCCACACTTCACCAATGATAAATTTTCAGCCATGCCGGGAATCGAACCCGGGACGCTTACTTAGCTCAGTAAAGAAATATGCTATCGACTGAGCTAAGGTGTTAGATCCATGAGCATTAAGTTAATTGCTTTTAACCACCTATTTATCGATATCTTTGCTAGATTATTTTACCATCAAAGTCAAAAGTTTACTAATAAAATAAGTTGTAATTTTCCAGGAAATGGCATTAGAAGAGGAGACATCAGGAACATTGGCGGAGCTTGGCAGGAAGATGGAGACTTTCTCGCAGTTGATTCAGGATCTTAAGACTCAACTCACCAATGTAGTGAGTGAAAATTCATTAAATAACATTGTTATCAAACACAATAATTTATTAGATATAGGATGGGTAGGTTTGGTTCTTTGACCTTTGGTTCTACAGTTTTTTCTCTTAGTTCTCTTAGTGATCAAAATGTCTCTCCACAGTTATTTTTTTAACACCGCATCTTACTACCAGTTCGGGTTATATGCTTATGTACTAATCACGATGGTTCTAGGGTTGAGAAAGTTTATATTTAGATGAAGTGTACCCATATTTGCTTGTAGTGTTAGTGGAAAACCATTTTGAAAAAAAATCACTCTCATCGAGACTCAAACCTCAATTTCCTCATCATCTGCAGTATAGATTACTGCGTGAATGACACCTTAGACCATGTGGCCACCAAAGTAGGTCAATTCACAGTAGTTGATGGCAAACATTCTACATAATATTTATCACGCTTTGCCAATACAGTGTAAGAGTATGTGCCAATAAACAACACTTTCAGCACTTAATCTAACATCGTGTATGCAGCGTTTGTAAATAATGTGGAATATTTTTTCTCATAATGTGAATGTTGTATTTCTAGTACTACTTCGGAGAGAATTTTCAGACCACTTGTATAAGTTTTAAAAAATCTTAATAAAGCCAATACATTTTTACCAATAAGGGTGGATAGAGAAAGATTTTATTTAGTTTTAAAATCTGTTCTTAATATATGCCTGTCAGTACTTGTGATGTCATATTTTCATATATCGGCAGAAACCAAAAAACTAGTTGGCCTGTTGAAGCATCACATGTCAACTTTTGTTATGACAGCTCTCAACCATTGTCGTCAGATATTATAAATGTAAATTTGAAATTCAACTAAAAATTCCTCCTCGCATATATTTTTTAAGATTTTGCCCATATCCTCAGTGTATAAGTTTTCATTTAAAAAACGAAATTATGAAAATAATTTGAGTATAGCTCTGAAATATCATTTTTGAAAGGAATCACTTTAAATTTTAAACTTTATATTTTAAACCTCTCTATAATATGCTTTAACAGGGTTGGCAGTATTTTTTTACTACCAAATTCACTGTTTTTTTCCAAAAGGAATTCTCATTTTTTCCATGCAGTTTAGATTGAAGAAAAGATTAATGACAAAGTGTGAAGTCATGTAACTTAACTTATGTTTAAAATGAGATGATTTAAGATTGATGGGGATATACATCTTCTGTGGCTTCACAACCCTTGTTTAAGGCATAATTAGACCTGTTTGAATCAATATGCTTAATGTGCTTAATTCTTCAGTCCACTTTTTCATCCATCCAAAGACCTACTATTTTAAGCTTTCAGTTAAATGTCCCAAATTTAAATATATTCCAGTATTTTTTTACTAGATTTTGTGAAATTCCCAGTGTCTTCCCGGTTTATTACAGACACAAAAAAAACCCTGTGTTTTCTTGGTTCTTTCGGTGTTTGGCAACCCTGTCTAAACATCATAAAATGTTGATATCCTTAACCACTGGTTTGGTGAAGATTGTGGTGGTCAACACAGCAAGTCACGAATACTCCTAAAGTGTGACAAAATAAAGTCCCAACTACTCAGAAAGCTATAAGTCTAATTCCATTCCCACACCCTTTTCTTTACTTGTTTCTAGGAAACCCGCCAACAAGAGCAGTGGAAGCTCATACAGAAGACCAAAAACTCTGAGACAATTGTACGACGTGTCGTCCCCCTTTGTAAGCAGGTGTCGATGATGCAGCAAAGGATGGATCAATGTGAGTAATTACTCAGCCGAGTCCAGAAGCTGTCTCACCAAATTGGAAGGAATAACCACCAATAGGGTAGTTTTTCATTTACATAACCTGAGAATCAATTTTCATAAAGACTTGCCCAAGCTTTAGAGCACAAGGACAACGCCGGCAGGCAATCTTGTTTAGTCTGATTTGTCGATAAAGTAGAAGTTAAGGGTTTCGAATCCTGGTAGAGTATCAAGGTTTTTTTTCTTAAATTGTTTCCCTCCACACAAATGTGGGTACACTTCCTTTAAGATCAGCCTTCCTCATCTGTACCATATTAGAAAAGCCTGGAAAAGTAGTAAAACACAAAGCACGAGAAGGAAATCTAAAAAAAAATCAAAAAATAGTCTAGGCTAGGACCATCATGACACTAACTTTAAATATTGTTTACCACCTATGATGTCTGCGACAGACTTGTTGACCATCGTGTGATGGCCATCTCTCTATGAAGGTTTGTAACAGATGTCTTGTTTACTGGTTAGGAACACTTTGAAACAAGGTTTGTGTCATGACTTTGGCCTAGGGGTTAGATCAGGACACAATACACTTAGAATGGTTTTCTTTCCTCTCTCCAGGTAATATGTAGTTCCTTAAAATGTAACTGCTTCCTTTTGTTAGATAGGTTTAAACTAATAGGAACTATAAGTACTAAAGTAATTTATACGCACTACAAAAAACTAAATTCAGTATGTGATGGAGTTTACTATAGTTAAGAAGTCACAGTCACAGTCCATGGTAAATAACTTGGAAAAAAAAATGTAAATGTTACATTTTAAGGTATAGTTTAGCGAAAAAAATAATAATATGATTGCATTAAGAGATTTTGTTTAGCTCTAAAACTTTTGTTTGTATCTTCTCACAGTCCCCCCCCCAGGGGAATGCCAGTATTTTAAAGTTTTGTCGACAGATGGAATTATTCCCCTCGAGAGTCACATAATCCAACTTACCACAAAGATGGTTGGTAACGAAAGGAAAAAAAACAAACTGGTGCTCTCTTTCTCATTCTCTTCCCCTTGAATTATACTGAGCATGCCATTAGAGGCCAAACCCTAGCTAAGCAACAGGCTTATTAAACAATGATTAATGCTTTTGCTCCATAGCTCACACACCGAGAAATATATTGTAATTTATGTAAATGGTAGAGCATAGCTTATTGAAGAGAATTTGAATTTCAATATGGCTCTGTGAAAGGGTGAAAAAAAATAATCTAGTCACAGAACACCTGTTTGATAAAATGTAAATACACTCTGTGAAAATTCGAGGTTGAAGACCCCATTTAATAATAAATTAACCACTTAGGTGGTTGAATGGTCTAAGGCATCACTCTTTCAATAAACCAGACTGTCAATGACAGGGAGATTGGGGTTCGAATCCCAGTTGGGTGTACTGTGGCTGGTTAGTCCTAGATCGTTTTCCTTTTGCTTCTCGCAAATGTGGGTGCACTTCCTCTTCCCTAACACATTAGCATAGTTAGTACCGAAACATATAACTAAGTCCTTAAAAAACAAGACAAAGAAAAAAAGATTTTAAATCCTACAAATTTGTTTATAGTAGGTTTTAAACATTTAAAAAAAGTATTAACTTATGCAATAGTAATTATAAAGTAACAATAATAATCATAAAAAATAGGTCCGAGTTTATTACATAATTAGCTATAGTATTTCAATACGAAATTTTTTCTGTTTTTATATTGAGATTGAAATCCTTAAAAATCATATATCTACTCTTATATGAAAGCTTATTTATTTCCGTGTATTACTTACTACCCATGCATGAAATTATGCTTAAAGACCAAGAGAGGAGGATTATTAGAGAACATGTACCCACATTTGTGTGAAAGAATAATGTGAAAACCATTTATTGGGGAAAAAAAATTACAACTCGACTGCAATTTAGACCCCAACTTCCAAGTCAGGAGAAAATCAAACCAGATGAACCTGAGATTTAGACCACATGACCACCACGCGGGTAAGGAAGTATACATTAATACTTTGGAACTAGGACTGGTAGTTCACAAATGCACAAATTTTGTAGGCATGCACACAATAAACACAGCCAAACATAAACATATAGCAAGACTAAACAATAGCACTTGAATATTAAAACTTCACCCCTTCCCCCCCCCCCCCCTGCTGCCTTGCTTCATGCTAATGGGGCAGTAATGATGATGGTATAATTCAAACCTATAAAATAACACTAAGAATATAGTAAAATGTTATTAATGTTGGCCGCGAAAAAAATTATTGTATTTTGGTAAACAACTCTTACTATGAAAATTGGAGTTTTTTTGTTTGTTTTTTGCACCAGCTCTTACCGACAAACTGTGCATTTATTACTGTAATTTAAGAGAAATATTCTCACATTAGGTGGAGGCAGAGTGGTTCCGGGAAAAAAAGTAATAAGATTTTACTCTTAATTAAATGATTTATTATAAGTATTTAAAAAAATACAAAAAAGTCAACATACATTTTAATGAGCAGAGAGTAATAGTTTCTTTATTTTTGCCAAATTATTCTTACAGCCTGTTTAATTGTGGACAATAATTGTATTCGCATGTATGGGGCTGCATCAAGTTGGTTTCGATACTTGGTTTTGGTTCCAGAGTATAGTGAGAATCCCCAATGGTGTAAAAGCGACCAGATATAAATGTACCAACAATATATTTAACTTTTAATGTGTAATAAAAAGTATCCTTTTATTTTTTCATGAAAACCCATTTGGGAAATGCTGCCTTAGACCATTTGAAAACCGATGCGGGAATTAAAACAAATGAATACATATCGACTTATAAAGCCATCAAACAACAGGGTGAATTTACAGCAGGTGTTCCATATTCTTTACAGTTCTAATCTTCGAGACTTCACCCAAAAAAAATATTTCGAGTTGTTGTTCTGCAAATATAGCCAATCTTAAGAAAAGTTAGTTAGAATCCCAAAAGGGTCAAAAAATGTATCCTTCATACATTACTAAAATTTAATTTTTGTAAGTGGGTGATCACTGATAAGCCATACATTATCAAGAGAGAGAAAATCACACTTCTATTCACTTTGATTCTCGTATCTATTTCAGACTTAAGTATTGTGTTCTATTTGGTGGAAGGTACAGGAAAGGTGGATAGAAAACATATAAAAGGCAACAAACACACTATGGCTTTTACAATTAAAAGAAAACAGTTCTCACTTTACATTGCTGCCACTGGACTAAAAAAAGGTAATGGCTGCATCTTAAATAAAATCCATTGTTTGGTAATGATTTATTTTCTACAAGAGGTAGCCATTACCTTCTCGTCCAATGGCAGCAATGTAAAGTGTGAACTGTGTTTTTTATTTTCATTGTAAAAGCCATATTGTGTTCATTCCCTTTTATATGTTTCTATCCACCTTTCCTATACCTTCTTCCAAATATAAAAAAATACCTCAAAAAGCGAAAAGAGGTTTTCCTTAAAGAGAGACTTAAGTAATACTTTTACTTACCTCATAATGTCCCTGCAAACTAAATGTAAAGTGTGTTTGGTTTGGCGGTTAGAAGGTCTGGGTCTCAGCCTTGTTTACTGAGGGTGGTATTTTCTGAATAATTTCCCACTCTCTTTCCACATAAATGAAGGAACATTTATCCTGATTTCTAATAATTAAATGCCTGGCCCGTTAGTAAAGGGCAGTGCAAATAAAATTAGTTTAGAGAATATATTTTTTTATGGTCAACAATTATAACATTTTACTTTAATACTAGTGTTGTTATTATAAATAATGTTGTTATTATAAATAATGATAATATCCATCAAAAGTGTAATCTGTAGATTATATGTTGACTGCCATGAAAGTTTGTGTGAAATTTCAATTTGGCTTTGGAAAAATATTCCAGCTTTGAATTATGAAGTTTCATCTATAAAAATATTTACAGCTAAGGCGCTCAGTTTATGATAAATTATTACCATTCTGAGCTGTTATGTACATCAAAAATGAATATCCATATATGAATAATATAGAAGTAATTGAATGGTATGTTTGATTTACAGTATAAGCTTAGCGTGAAATATTACAAACAATAATGTGAAATAAAAAATTCTTAATCATTCTACTGTTTAGTTATATAAATAAGCACAAGGTTTTTTTTCAAGCATAAAACAATCAATACAAAATATTCGTTTTTGAAAATATTTCATATATTTGTTTCAAATTCACTTTTAATATAAAAAGTGTACTTAGCACATCCCTAAAGAAAGTAGATCTAGTAAATTTTCTAGCTGTCAGAAAAGGTTCTTACTTAGTTTATGGCATTAGGAACTTGAAAGTTTATTGCCGCACTTACATAAGTATGCCATCTATACCTATCTTGAGCTAGTTCTATTCAATCTACCTCACTACACGCTTTCAGGTCCATTCTAATGTTATCTTCCCATCTGCACCTAGATCTCCCTAACGGTCTCTTCCCATTGGGTTTGCCAGTCAATACTCTGAACACGGTTCTATATTCTCCCATTCGCGCTGCGTGTCCGGCCCACCGTTATCTATGAGACTTGACTATCCTAACATTGTATTTTGATGAGTACAGGTTATGTAGCTCATCGTTATGTAACCTCCTTCACTCTATATCTTCCTAAGCACTTTGTTTACAAACACCCTTTTTATTTCCATCGTGTAAAGTAAGAGACCATGTTTCACGCCCACAAAGGACCGGTAAAATTGTTTTGTATATTCCGAGTTTTACATTCCTTGACAGCAGGTGAGATAACAACTTACTGAATAATAGCATGCATTTTCCCACTGTATTATTTTCCTAATTTCCAATCTAATATCATTATTGCTTGTTAAAATTGTTCCTAAATATTTAAACTCATCAACCATGTCAAATGATACGTTGCTAGAAATAACCTTTAAATTATCATCCCCAGTCTGTGTTCTCTGTGTGATCATAAACGTATTTTTTTCAGCGTTCACTTCTAGACCTATTTCTTTACTAGTCTCTAATAAAATTTCTGAATTTCTTGCCAAACCTCCCAACAAAGCTACATAAATCATCTTCCTATTAAAATTGTGCATCTAGTAATAATGTATATATTTATGTTGGACAGGTTCATGTGGAAATACTCTCAGCCGTTATCCTTAACGTTATGCGACAAAGGCTGTCCAAGAGCATCAAGAAACAATGCGTGTTGCAAACAGTAGTGTACACTGACACAACAGACTTGCTCTGTGCTCAACATAACATCTTCGGAAGACTACTTTTTATGGGTTGCAATTCTTTCTTAAGATGTTTGTGTGTGACTCGCGCAACAGAAACACTAAGATGATAAATGGTTTGTTAAAAAAATGATGGTTTGTTTCAGAAACTTGCCAAATATTGATGGTGAATTATTTTAGATTAGCCCAATATTCATTGATGTGCCAGCATATTCACTGCCTTAAAATTGTTATTTTTAGGGTAACATTATAAAGTTTCGTTTATTAATTTGAGCACATGAAAGATTTTATCTTGTATATGGAGCAAAAATGTATATTTAAAATTTTACTGTAGTTGTAATGATTGTGCCAAAATGAGTTGATTTTTAAACTGTTGAATGAACATGTTTAAATGTGTTATCTAGAGAATAAAGTATATAGGAAAAAGACCGCAAGGAAGGCCATGAAAGAGATGGGAGTAGCAAATAACATAAAGTGTGCAAGTGAGAAGAGAAGAATGGAAGCAAATAAAGGATGAAGAATGATGGAAGAATAGAGGAATATGGAGGCATTTTACTCAAATGACCCAGCCACTTGCTGGAAACAGTCGATGTTGATGATGTTCTAGTGACTAACCTTTTTTTTTAAAAAACAAATTGTGGTATTAAAAATTTTTTAATGTGATAAATAGCGTTCTTTAGTTTATGTAAAGGATTCAAAAACTTCACCTTTCTTCGAACATTTGTGAGCTTTGAAATAAATGTACAGCCTTTGACTACTATAAAAATATTAACAGCTAGAAATCACATTAATGTTCAATTTGTTTGTATTTATGTGTGTGCAGTTATGGCCTTTACAAATTGATGTTCACATGGCATAAATCTAAATTAATTGAATTGCATAATATTATAGCTTGATTTATCAGCTTAAAATGAAATATGTTGAACATTTTTGCAACTAAACTTTTGAATATATATTTATATTTAATCTCTTAAGTTATATAAATATGCATTATATATATATGTATTTTTTTTCAACATAAAACAATAAAATATAACATTTACACTTCGGTTCAGTTTTAAATCGAAAAAGTAGTCTTCGCACAGCCCTAGTGCTCAGTATGTACTTAGATTTAGCGTCATGACATAGTAGCTAAAAGGTTTGCGCAAAATTTGAATAAAATTAAATGCTTAGCTTTAGCTTGTGTGTTCAATATTTTGGTATAGAGGGTGTTTCAATTTATTGTGTGTAATAAACACATTACAATAGTAAATTTAAAAGAATAAGCCATCCAACCTATTTTCTAAGAAAACATTCTATAGAGACAAAAAAAAATGGTACAATTGCTTAGGACCTTTTTTTGGCAAAACTTTGATTTGATTAGTTACGAAGAATAATAATTTTAACATACTATTTTTCCATCAAAACAATTAATAAATCTAGTGGATAAAGATTCACTCGATCACTTCTATCAAGATCAATTTTCTCTTTACTCTAACACGGTGATATTTTAATGACATTATTTTACTGATAAAATGAATAAATATTAAATGGAATATTAAGTCAAAGCTCTTAGGGCAGACCGCTAAAAATATCATTAATTTTGGAAATATAAGGCTAGTTTTAGCTACATCGTTAATTGAATAGAAAGTACTGAATGTAATCATAAAAATCCTTTTTTTAAATCAAACTAATCAGCATTCTTTTAAATAACAACAAGGACAGTAAATTTTGGTATAAATTGTTTTTCCATAGTTTGTTCAAACTTTGGTTATGATTATAAGGAATGGTTTTAACCGTGAGATTTTTCTGGCAGATGCTTATGTATTTACAATGTTTTTCCATAGTTTGTACAATCTTTGGTTATGATTATAAGGAATGGTTTAACCGTGAGATTTTTCTGGCAGATGCTTATGTTTTACAAGTTTTCCCTCCTCATCCTGTAAGCAATGACTAGGTCTCTAGAGTGTACCGATAATAAAATGAACAATACAGTTTACTTGCAATCTTGCTCAAGTTGAACCTTAAATTACCTGTGGTTTTTAAAATAACTTTTTTTTTGCGTCGTGTCTTATCGGTTTAGGCTTTACGCATATGTATTAATTACGCTAATTAGTTAGGGATGAGGAAGGTTGAATTTAGAGAAAGTATACTCTTTTGCATGGAGGGAGAGTAAAAAACCATTTAGGAAAAACCCCTCTCAATACATCTGGCCAGGATTCGAACCCAGAGCTCCCTGCCATTGACAGCCTAGTCTTTTGCAAGAGTTGCCTTAGACCATGTGGCCAGTGAAGCAGGTTTATCAATGATCGTCTTAACCCCGACCATCTTAATTGCCAACCAGCCAAATCCCCCTCTTCATTCCCAGAGTCAACCCATGAGGCCGTTATTTCTGTTCATTCCTATCCAATTTATAGGGATGCAGAAAGCTTTAAAAACATTTGACTTTGCTTCGAAAAATTATTTCAGTTTCAACAACTAAGAACTTCATCAATAAAATTATTGACAACTAAAATACATATTTTCAACTTTTTTCATCTTGTACTATGTATATTACAAATTAATATTCAAGTACCAAATATATGTTGTAAGATCAACTTGGGAACAAATCTGCTAAACCTTTTTTTTTGCACTAAAACACTTTACATATAATATTTAGTGTCTTATAGTTAAGTGTATAAATATGCAAATATTTAATATTTTTGATCTTGAATTGGATAAGTGAATGTTGCACACCCATTCCAATTTCATTTTTAGCTGTGTTAAGAAAAAAAATGTATTTATTACTAAAGTGCATTATTATCAGTGTTTTTTCAATGGATGAGAATGTTTTCCCGATATGACACCTTAGCTCAGTCGGTAACATGTCTGACTACTGAATTAAGGGTCTTGAGTTCAATTCCTGGCATAGCCGAAAAATTTACCATTGGTAAAATGTGGGTTTACCCTTTCACATTGATAAATTAACAGCCGGGTACTGGATCTTGTATTTGTCCTAGTCTTAAGTTAGATTATAAGGCATATGAAGATACAACAGGCCTAGCAAGCCGGTATTGGAAAATATATGGCTTGAATAAAAAACTGACCCAGTCCATATGCTGGAAACAATAATGGATGTTGTGGTAGAATGTTTTCCCCCTTGATCCAACTACCCGAATTTTCAATTATTCAAAACACTTTTTGTCATGAATCTATTCGGATGGTCGTCATTCTACTGTACAAGAGATCTAATGGGTATCCAGTGTGTATAGGTACTCACACACACGCACGCGCGCGCACACACACACACACACAAAAGTTAATTTGATTTTATGAACAAATAATTTATCGAGAAACAAAAGTTTACTTTAAATTCATTACTGTTTCCAGCCTGTGTCCTGGGTCAGTTTTTTTATTCAAGCGTTATATTCTTCCACTACCGGCTTGCTAGGCTTGTCGTAGCTTCATATGCCTAGGACAAGCACAACATCCAGTCCCCGGTCATAAATTTATCAATGTGAAAGGGTAAACCCATATTTTCATCAATGATACATTTTCACTCATGTCAGGAATCAAAACTGGGCCCCTTAACTACCGACTGAGTTAAGGTGTCGGACAAACAAAAACTCAAGAGATGTAAGATGGATCTAAGACGTACTGTAAAAGAATTGTAATTATTAGTAAGATAGTGTGTAGTGATTTAACTTTTATGTAGAGATGGGACGTTAGAATCCTAGATTCTTCTGGAATTTGAGTGATGCAATATTCATATCATCTCAAATAAGCATTTCGAATATAATACATTTATGAAGTCCTTGACATAAGAATAAAAATTTTAAGTAAATGGTGAAAGGAATTATATAATAGACCTGTGTAATTGAGAGATTAAAAAAATCGTATTAATATAAATAATTTCATAAAAAGTGTTCTCTTTGTTGTTTACAAAATATAATTTGTTAGTGGAACAAGGCCTTAAACAACTTTTTCTTTTAACTATTCAATATTAATATTTTCACTTTAAAACAATACATTTTTAAATATTCGAGGTTTTTAATTTGAATTTAAGATTTAGATTCGAACCATCTCTACTTTTATGTCAAAATTGGGGAAGATTGTAAAAGATTGTGTACAGCCTTACACCCTTGGCAGAGATACCGTCCTTTTCTCAACTTTAATGAAGCACCCTTACTTTAAATATAATTTGATTATATTAATTATAGTATAGATTTTAAACTTTTGTAATTTTCCTTTTTTTTGTACAAAATAAAAAATAAATGAAAAATTCTGAAATATGCGTATCTACTTCCATACACTTTTGCCTACAGTGTGTGAATTATAATTTGTCATTTTAAGAAATGAAAAAAATATATATAATGAATGGTTTGCTGGTAAATTGTAGCAAGCATAAAGAAAACCTGCTTAAAAAGCTGAGTATCACTGTATTTTGAAAGTTTAACACAGTTTGGTTCAACTTTTCATGACTTGTGGGCCAATCTGCATAATCTGATTTGTTGGTGACAGGAAAGTTGGTATTCAAATCTTGGCCGGCTGTACTTTCATGACTCATGAGGGTGTTTTACCAAAATGGTTTTCCACTCAAATAAAGGTACCTTTCCATTAAATTCCATCTTTTTCATCCCTACACCATTACTGTAAATTATTCAGCATTAATTTGTGTTGATTTGTTGAACATGGACCAAGTTAGAGGAAACAGAGATAAAAACACATAAAAATAAACAAACAAAATATGGCTTTTGCAATAAAAAGAACACAGTTCATTCTTTACAATTTTGCCATTGGACACAGCGGTAATAGCCGACTTTAAAAGAGAATCGATCGCTACCACTCAATCCCTCGACCTAGTTTCATTCTGTTGAAACTCATCAGGAGGAAGTGAAATGCACAAAACAGTTTTATATAAGAGAAAACAAATGGGAGAAAAAGGAAATTGGTAAAAGAATGATAGGACACTAATAAAAATAAACTAATAACCACATAAATGTTTTAAAATCCAAAGTAAATTTATTTTTTGAGGTCTCAATAAGGCTCAAAGTCAGTTACTAGCCTTAAACTTAATTTAATAGTCTTCACCAACATAAAATTTGAATATTTTACAAATTATTTACCATCTTTAATTTTATTTCTTCTTGCCAATCTTCCTGTTCTTCTGCTTCATAGACTTCTTGTGCTTCAGTGTTTTCTTCTGCTTCCTGCTCTTAGCCAACGCCCTCACCTTCCTTTGGAAAGCCACACCGGGTATGTTCCGTGTTTGTTCTTCATATTCAGGAGACTCTTCGTCTCTTGTTTGTTTTCCTCTTCCAAGTCGGGTACCTCTGTCGTCTCCTGTGGAGTGCTCGGCGCTTCATCTTTCTTGTCGGCCGAGTCAACTGTCAAATAGAACTCGATTAAAACATAAATGCACAGGAATAACCATTATTTTTCATACAATTTATAGATTACGGGTAATTATCAATGTAGATGTGTAAATTAATGGTGCAAAATAATTAACAATAAATACTGTTGTAAACTGAATGTAAATGTATTGTACTAAACAGGTAAAATTTTACAGGTGAATGAAATTATATAAAAAAGTATTTTTAGTGAATACATGAGTTATTATTATAGTTATAAAAAACTTTAAGCCACTTTTAAACTAGTGTTCAAGGTCGTTGAATCCCTGTCTCAACATTTTTAATTACTATGCGTCATTGCGCCATTCTTGCTAATCTCTCTCTGTCTTACACAAGCATTGTTCTAACCCCCCTCCACCATTGTCAGTGAAAATAAGCAAAGCTTGAGCCCTCTAGCCCCCTTAAGGTGCTTACATAATACTTGAATAGACTAAGCGCTCAAGTGCATTTCAAAATTAAAACTAAAACGTTTCACTACTAATGTTATTTTTTTCTGCTAAAAATTGAAAAACTTTGTTTCACATTGCATGATAGCTACCTCTAACTGCAGCACTACCATGACACTGTGGGGTATTACGTATTCTCTGTATAGACACCGAGAAGGGGTTGAATCCCGGAGGATTCGGCGAGGTGTGGGAGTGACAAAGATAGTGACGTACAAAGTTAAGTACAAAACTAACACTATTTATTAATGGAATGTCTAAGCTATTACAGCAAGTAATGAGCAGTACATGAGATGCCATGATGTGGGAGCTTCGCACTAACGATGGACTTCGCAATAACCTAAGGTCATGCGTTTGACCCCGCATGGCAGCAGCCTTGCACGGCTCAAGCTGCGTGACCACAATTTAACTTTAGATTATCATATCTTTGTTAATCGACTCTCTCGCTCCCCGACTCGGACCACACATCTTTCAAAACTGGCACAAAGCTTTGCCCCCTGTTAATACCCAACCAAGCAATTGACTAGTACCTACTTCGGTGGCCGCAAGGTCTAAATCAGAGGTGGGTAATATATTTCTCAATGTAGCCACAGGTGTGGCGAACAAGAAGTGAATTTCGCCACACAATGTAAGAATTGAGAAAATATATTGCTCAAAGGAACATTTAAAATAGCCCCTGTTAGAACAAGCTTATTCAAGACATGTACACTTTGACTATTCAGTTACAACTGCCTAATACGCAAATGGTGAAAATGGTTTGTATTGAAAGTGTGAGACAATTTAATGCTAAATTTAACAATCCTTTTATATAAATGCAGAGATGAAAAGAAGGGTTGATAAAGGGACAGGAGAGAAGTAGTGGGTGGCTGTGTTGCGCCAATAACTCATTCAAAAAGCGGAATGATTCCAAACTTATGCTGGAATCAGCACAAGCCATCAGGAAAAAGTTTCTTGTACTGCGAGAGCTGGCAAACTCAAATTCGCCACACTTTTATGGCCAGTTTGCCACATGTGACAATTGGCGACAGGATTGTCCACCCCAGGTCTAAACCGTCACTCTCACAAAAGATTATAGACTTCCAATGATTAGGGCTTGAATCTTGATCAGGTGTACTGAGGTCTGTTTTACCTAAGTGGTTTTCCACTATCCCTCCATGCAAATGTGTATATACTTCCTCTAAATTCAACCTTTGGCTATCCTAATTGGAACTTGTTTGGTTTACCATCCCTATATGTGTTGTTTTCACTGCAGCTGTCAAACCCCGTCCATCCATTTTTAGGTCACTCTTAGCCACCTCTCACCTCTTACCATCCAGCAAGTTAGCCCTTAAATGGTCATCTGGAACAGCAGTTTCCAAACCACCAATTGTATGTACAATTATCCCCGGTGGTACGCCGTGAGAAGCCAAATAAAACAAGCACATTAAAGACAGAAAAAGATAGGGCCTCATCAAGTCTTATAAATATATTCGGACCAAATTCTAACCAAAAGTAAAAAAAGATTTAAACAGTGGTTGGAGGGGATGGCAACAATGATTCATGCTCAGACAGATGGTGCAGCCGCGCAGCCTGTGTTATGTCCCTGGGCACTGTTAAAATGTACTGATTTAATAAATATTCAGCTTTATCTTGATAGTACTCCAAATAACGGAAATTGTTGGAGTGGTACGTCATTCAAAAATATTGGGAACTGCTGGTCTAGATCATTGGGTTCCAGGCCTTCCCAGCACGCCAAGTTTAAACTGTCAATTATTATTTAATTAGTGTTCAATACACGGTAGTTAATGGCTTGATCTAAGGGTTAGGAGAAAGAGGTTAGATTTTAGAGGGAGTGCACCTATATCATGTTGTTTTTTTAATTTATTTATTTGGAGTATTTAACTTGCACTTTTGAACTGATTGATTATATCAGCACGCAAGAATTTCTATAGGCAAGAGCGAAAGGGTCTATCAATTTTGCCTAGAAAGGTATGTTCACATATTTTGCAGAGCTATTAACATGCCATAATCGACATGGACCACGGCTTTACTTTCTCTCTGAATAAATTTGTGCTATGAATTTTTATCTCTCAAGAATAATCCGATGACCCGGCTGGGTTCAAACCCACAAATATCGGGTCCTAAGGCAAGTACTTTACCCCAAGACCACCGAGGTAGACTATATTAGTGTTAAAAACCCCGACTAGTGCAGTGGCAGTAACCCCATTCCCTGTCAACAGTGAGAAAATACAATATGTCTCTTTCCTTATAGCACTAGCCACTGCTGCAGATTCTGCTATCGTCTACAGTAAAATATTTCAGAGTACCGGTAATGCCTTTTATAAAATAAAAACTTTTTTGTGGTCAACATTGATAACTTTACTATAGTACCTAAATTATTTGTGTTATTGCACAGGTATTGATAATATCTATAAAAAATAACAGATACAGATCAAGTCACTTGACATATAGATTCGTGAAAATAGAACTAATACTTAGTAACTTTTCTAGCCGTCAAATAATGCCCTCTTAAGAAAATTGGACTTAGTTCTTTCTTAAGAAATTTAAAAGCGTATAACCGAACGGGTAGTAAGACGCGGTGCTAAATAAATAAATAAAATAAATAAAGAAATTTAAAGTGTACTAGCCTCAATAAATATTTTATGGCAATCTGTTACAAAAATAGAAAAGGATGATAAGGCATACATCTTTCAGGAAAGCTGCAGGCCCCAAAGAATATCACAAAGATAAAACAATTAATGTTCAGGTACCCTTAGGTCCTTTCATGGGGTAATGAGAATGGAGTCCTCGAATTAGGCATATTTGTTGTTGTGGTGGCCTGAAAGTTCATGAAAATTTGTAACAGGTGGAGGGTATCAGGTATGCCGTGTAGCCGTGTTATCTGGCCTTGTGGTTTTCTAACAAGTGGCCACTTTCCATATCTTTTTTCCATTTATTTTATTGGGTTCAGATATATGGTGTCAATGTATTCATTACAAGTTATTGTTATTATAATAAATATGCATAAAACTAGGCCAACCACTTGAAGAAATAATAGATGATTAAACTTGTTGGGAATTGTGACACTTGACAAAACAGGTGTTCTGTGAGAGTAGAGAAAATCTAACACAATTTTAAAGTCATGTATGTATACAAACGTATTCTAGACCAAAATATATGTCAACGGTTCAATTTTGAAAAACCATTGGTCTGAGTAAGCTTAAGTCATAAAAAATTATTTTTACAAATAATTGCCAGGCACAAAGATTACTTAAGTCTACTTTAGATAAACTTACGTGTGAATTCAATTACGTTTTCCTTCATCTCTACGTCTGTTGTGGTGTCATCAATCCCCAACATTTTCTTGAGTTTAGCCAGTTCTTTTACTGCATACCTCTCCCTCTTGATAGCTCGCATCTTCCTGCGCCATTTGCTCCGAAGACTCTTAGCCATTTCTAAAATAAAAAATAAAGAAACTTAAAAGTCAGATTCAAGTTTTCCCAGGTTAAATAAGCCATTTCATTATAGGGGTGTGCGAAGCTTCGAAACTTTGACTTGGCTTCGAAACACTCATCAAATTCGACTTCGCTTTGAAACACATTCTGGCTTCAAAGCTTCGCCAATAAAAATGTTGACAGCTCAATATATGTTCAATTACATCCATTCTGAGCTGTTTTGTACACTACAAATAATATTCAAATGGAAAAAGTATGAAGTAATTTATTTGTAAGTTGTGATAATAGGCTGATTTGTCCGATTAACACGAACTGTACAAACAATGGTGCAATAGAACATTTTCCAAGTAATCTCATTGCATTAAGTTATATAAATAACCACAATATAATTTTTTTTCAAGCATAAAACAATTAAATGAAAATATTTGAGCTTTGATTCAGCTTCCGAGAATATTTCATATATTCAATTAGAGTTCACTTCGAATTGAAAAAGTGGACTTCGCACACACACTTCAATAAAATTTGTTGTAATGTTTTTACAATTTAGAAAATCTGTAGGGTTATTCAAGTGTATTATATCTGTTTGGAATTGATTTTTTTCAACTTGATGAAATATAATTGATTTTAATAACTTTTAAGGTGAGAGGACGACAGTACTGAGCTAATATAATACATTTTTTCTCTGTTACCTATCTATATCAATATGTGGTTAAGTATAGTCAATTGTTATTATTACACACTCAAGAACCTGACAACTCAAATAGTACTAAGATTGTACAAGTATGATAATTTAGAATAATTATTATCAGTGGCGGAGAACAGACCCCTGCAGGCCTGCTCTTGCAAGGGTCGAGTGTAAAATGCCCTGCATTGCTGGGGTTGGAATATTCATTACTTGTACATTTTTGCTTAAGTTATCGTAAATATCAAATTTATTCAAAATTACTTTTAGATTAAATGGGGACATAGAATTGCTGAACAGTAATTTTTTTTAATGAATTAGGCCTACATACAAAAGCTGCAGGACGAGAATTCCTTGTCACTTTCTCCATTTTGCCGACTAGATGGTGTGTGTGAATTAAGAGTCTTAAGAGACTGGTTTGTAACTATTCAGCAGTTCAAGAATTTATAGATCTTATTGCATAAGACTCTGATGCACATTCGAAACCTAGTGGTTTCCTTGTACATTTTAATGATAAGACCTAAATGATTATCTCCAGAAAGAAAAGCCACACATCAGAAGCACACAACATGATTAACGTTTTCGGTCAAAGTCTCCTGGGTGTTCAGTATTTAGGATTCAGTGAATTGTATTAATAGTTTTAAAAGAAGCAAAAGAGTTATATTTGGATGAGTCATATGTTAACATTCAAGGAAGGTTTCCAGAAGATTCAACCGTGGTTCCACTCCTCACACGTGGCAAGTTTGCAAGAATATTTCCGAGCTATGTAGGCTACAATGAAATAGTTTACATTGCTGAGTTAAAAGTTAAATGAAAGGTTTGAAACTGGAGCAACTGGTAATTTAAACAAAATGGAAAAGTGTGTAATTTCAAAGGGAAGCATGCAAAGTGAGGTCGACTTTTATGGTGCCCATTTCGATGCCAAATATTTGAAGCTTCATTGTGATATTATGATAAGTATTGCAAAGTCCCGTGGTGTGAAACTCTCACATCTAAAACATGTTGTAGGGTTTCTAAAAGAAGACACCATTAGGGATATAGTTACTGAGCTAACGAAACTTGTAAAAATCCTTATAACAATCCTCGTTTCTTCATGTACTGCCGAACAATTATTCTCTGCTCTACATAGACCAAAAACATGTTTGAGGTTTACAATGACACAAAAGAGGCTGAACCATAATGCTATTTTGCATAGGCCTATCCACAAAGAAGCTGCAATTACCTTAGATATAAAGCTCTGGTAGATAGCTTCATCAAAATTAGTGTATAATCCCAAAATATATTTGCTCTGTCTTGTCTAAAGAAAATTTAAATGGAGAGATTTTTAATATTTAAATTTGTACTTTCTTATTAATTTTTTATGTAACTTTTTAAGTTATTATAGACTATGACATAATCTAAAATGAAAATGAATGACATGCAGAGAGGATTGAAAACATCAGTATCAGTAAAGTATTGTTGCCCTTAACATATGTTTAAGAGCGTTGATCATAGCAGGCCCAATTCAGCTACTGGCTCGCGCGAGGTATAGGAGTAAAAGAGAAAAGGAAAGACCAAGATGTAATATGCCAGAAATGTGTGCAGTGCATTTGTATTTGAATGCTTACTCAAAAATTGTTGTGGTGCCGATGAGGGACAAAGTAACTTGTTAATAACTATAGTACAGTAAAACCTTGGATTGCGAGCATAATTCGTTTCGTAAACTTGTTCATAATACAAAGCACTCGTATATCAAAGTGAATTTCCCCCATAAGAAATAATGGAAACTCAGATGATTCGTCCCAGAACCCAAAAATATTTAATCTAAAAATGATTAATACCTTTTTTATTTTCGTTATTTAAATGTAACTGTACTGTAATCAAATTTACTTATTAAATTTAATGGTGATAGGAGGAGGTGTGTTATTGTTTAGTACGACTTTCACTGTCACTAACGGAATCACTGCTATATGTTGGCTCACTCAAATATTTTTCTTTTTGTGCGACTTTAACAAAAAACCTATCCAATGACACTGCCCGGCAGACAAAGCGTAACCATAGTACTACTCGTATTGCAAGATATCGCTCGTTTATCAAGTTAAAATTTATTGAAAATTTTTGCTCGTCTTACAAAACACTCGCAGACCAAGTTACTCGCAATCCAAGGTTTTACTGTATGTCGCTATTAAGACAGAATAAAGATTTGTGCACAATGCATGTCTATAGAGCCATTCTATAATGGTCGTAAACGGCTTTTTCAATGCAGTTCTATCCAAACATCATTAAATATTTCGACAATGTTCTGTATTAGGAACTTCAATTAACTCTTTATCTCCATTAATGTTTAATCAGAAATGATCCAAGTGCAATAGTGTTTGGGTAAATTTACGATTTCAAGCCAATTGTATCAGAGAGTTGATGGGCATGTGATGCATGCTCTTACATACAACGTTTCAAGGTCTTGTTTTGAATCGATGATCTTGATGCTGCTTGGATATTAGTGAATTATTTATTTTTGAAAAAGTTGTCTATTAAATTTAACATGGTTTTTAGAGGATGTTTAAAACAATTTTCTCTGAGCCAAGGCTAAGCTTTTTATATTTTTAATGTTACAGTAGTGACTAGTTTAAAAAATGTTAAACCCAAGTCCACAATTATGCCTACTATTAAAACAACTTTGAAATAGCTTATAGAGAGGTTTATAGGCTAAGTATATAGTTCAAAAAATGTATCTGTGAAACAGTGGGTCTGGAACAGTGTCAAACTCGGCCTTGTGAGAACCAATGAGGAGCTGCTTGAATAAATTAGTAGCTCCGGTTTAGAAAACAGCTTAATGACTGGAGGGCTTGTGTTGGCCACATGACACCCTTTATCCGCAAATGTTGGCCCTATCATCACTAATGACGGTGGCTGATCGGTCACTATAACTCTCTTGTGCGCTCACACCATGGAGTTTTAGTTGTGATTGAAAAGTGTGAGTTATATTTGCACTGTGTTAAGTAATTTATGTTCACATGTTTGTGAGATGAAACCTTAATTCATGGGACCTTTTTTATAAAGTGCATTCACCAGTTTGATTAGGCCTATTTCTGATATTGTAGATTTGGTGTTGCTAAGTATTCTGTTGTACCGTCTAAATAATAAATGGCTTATATAATAAATGTAGAGATTTGGTAAATCAATTTTAGCAACCTTTGTTAGTGGAAGTTGCTACAGGCCGACAAATATCCTGTGACTTCAAGATAAGTTTTATTTTCTCTCTTTCCCTTTCTAAGCGATGCACTGTCAATTTTCTCTAAGTAAAATGATATTAAAACATAGGATTATTTTGTTTGAAAAAAAAAGTGCCTAAAATGCACTATAGTCCCTAATTTTATGATTTTTAACGTCAATACGTGAAATTAAATACAATAAAATAGTTTTTTTTAGTCACAGTTGAAATGAGGAAAACACTTCCAGCTTAATCATGCATTTACAACATATCATATTTAATTTTTCAAACATTATTGACAAAAGACCTAAATAAAAAAATATTAACAAAGTTTTGGAAAGATTGTTACTGTATGTCTCAGCTTATTCACCTAATGTATCTACTTGCTGAAAAGGACAGAGAAATACAACTTTAGACTTTTAAAAAAAAATGTTTTAACAGAGAGAGAAGACCCATATTTAATTTAAATGTTCAATAAAGGGTCCATTAATACCTCTTAAAAGATCGTTTGGACATAAATGAACATATTTGTCAATGTTGAGTTTAATTTCAAGGGAAGCTTGTCTAGCTTCCAAATGCTTTTGGAAAGGAAAGCGAAACCAAAACAGCAACTATAACCTCTTTAAAAATTTGCTTTTCAGATATCAAATTTTCATTTAAAAATAGGGTTGATAGGGAGTATATTTATATTTTAAGTGTAAAACATAGATATTAGTTTTTTTACTTAAAAATAAGTTTCTCAAACTTACCAAAATTGTAGCAAAAGTAAAATCTTTAACGAAATTTCCTATTTAGGCACTCGTGTTCAGAGATTGTTGTTGACGAAAAAGGTTAACAGAACGACAACATAATAATAAATAGTTTTTAATAATGCAATAGAATACTTACGTTATTAAGATGGAAATACCTAATAATTAAAGTATCATGAGGATATTTTGGATAAGCCAAGTTTTTGTATATTTATCTTTAGTCATTACAAATAATTAAGAAACTTTTTTTAAGTGTGTTTAGTAATTTTTGTTTGGTTGTGTTTTCATCATTGTAGTTAATGTAAAACTAAATATCTATATTTAGCTTTTAAACTTTGTCGCCTACTGCAGCACTTTCGTTTAATCCAGCGTATAGTTTTTAATATTTCTATATTTGATCCAAAAAATAAGTGCTTGGTGGTATTCTAACATTTGTTTAAGGGTTATCAATGAACCACATAACGCTTTTGAAAAGATGGGAGACGTGAACTCTATAAACGGTGTTACATGGAGATAGGGTGGTTAGATCATAGTGTTATGTAAGACAGATCTTATCCTTAAATTCTAATATTAAAAAAATATATATTAACTTATAGTTCATGTTTTCACAATTCATAAAATCATTCGGCCTCTCTCCGACAAGCTCAATTTCAGATGACGGGAAAATCGGGTTCGAATCTTGGTCGGATGCACTGAGTTTTTTCCTAAACTGTTTTCCACTCTCTCTCCATACAATTGCGAGTACACTTTCTCTAAATTTAACCTATATCCTACTTCCCACATATGTGTATGACCCTGAACTGACACGGTGCTAAGCAAATATTTTTTTAGAAGGAAAAACCCAACCATCCCTATTGGAAAGCGGGCATGAAAACACATATTGTGGAAGGAGATAAATACCACTGGATCCTGGTCGGTAATCGAAACCCAGCGTGCTGACTGCTGAGTGAGAGTCGATCACGCCAGCGCACACCTAGCTCTATCCAGTTTCCACGTACCATTTATGTCTAAAATTTTATCTCTTTGTTTGGAAGATTTATTTGTTTTACCTGTCTTACTACCCGTCCGGGCTATCTTCATATTTTCGTTGATGGGGTATAAATGAAGGAGGTAGAATTAAGAGTATTTTTACGTGTAATTGCTTGGAAACCATTTAGTAAAATCATCTCAGCACAAAGAATTTGTCTCAAAAATATTGCGCAATAAGATATAATCTAAAGGGGAAGTGTAACTAAAAAAAAAATTGTGTCAACAAAATGAGGTGATAAGTTGTTAGATGAATGTTGATAAAATCCACACAACTGGCCTTGCTTGATTATAAAAATAGCTCATAACGTTTGTTTTTTACGTGTCATATCCAATGTCCTTTAGTTCAAAGACAATCTTTATATTTTGTTTGCGAATAACTAGTGAAAAAAGTCGTCCAAACTAGATAAGAGCACCTTTCCAAGATCCCGCTGAGTGAACGCTGTATTTCCTATCCAGCCCAGGGTAGCATGGCGTGAATTCCCCTTGCTCTTATTAGGTACTTATTTTACCAAGAAAATTTCCACCTATAACAGTGAAACAAACCCTCTTCGGTGGCCGCATGGTCTAAAGCGCTACTCTCACAGTAGACTAGACTGCCAACGACGGAAGATCGAGGTTCAAATCTCGGTCGGGTGTATTGAGCTTTTCTCCCCGAAATGGTTTTCCACTCTCCCTCCATGCAAATGTGGGTACACTTCCCGTAAATATAGACTTCCTAATACCTAAAACCATTAGCATAATTAGTACATGAGTATATAAGCCGAACGGGTAGTAAGACGCTTTACTAAAATAAAAAACCGTGAAACAAAAGGCATTAATGCTCTAATCATTAAAACGATTATTGTATGAAGTCAGAAATATAAAATTGTATCTGGAATTTTTTTAAAGTTAATTTTTTAGGTTTATGTTTTAAGTTTACTCAGATTGTTTGTACTATTCACGGAAAAGGATTTAAAAATCTTACTTGAATCACGAGGGAAAAATTATTTATAAAATCATCATGTTTATCTGAGATTTAAAACAAACAAAAAATGTTTTTTTTTAATTTGGAACAGTAAAGTAAGATTGTAAGCGTTATTTGTTTGAAAAAATTGAAGTAGATTCCACTTTTCATAGTAAAATGTTTAGAAAATAAAAGTAAACCCATTTACTGTCAGTAATGATAATATGTTATTCATTTATTGGAGTGTGGTGTAGATATGGGACGTGACTTTCAAGTGGTGACAATATGACGTAAAGCCAATCGATGTGGCATTTTTGCAATCAACAAACCACACGTGCATACGGACATGGAAATTATTATACAATATTGAATTATCTTTCAATTTAAATTAAACTTTATTTTTCTTACCTCCTACTCCATATATATATTTTGCAATCTTGCTCCAAGCTCGTTCCTGTATTTGATTTCGATGGTAGTCATCATTATTGATGTCATAAAGGCAGGAAAAACTTTCTACCATTTCCACAAATTTAAGGCCATTGGTCCTGTCAAGTGCAAGTCTAAAATCTATTTTATGGGATGGTGGGCGGGAGGGTGAAAGACGTGGGGTGGCTTCGCTACCAACCAAAGTATCCTTCCGCGCCAACAAGAACAGATGAATCACGGAAATCGTAGATGGCGCTAGCTACCGGACAGGTCTTTCGGAAAAATTATTCGTTTGGAAATATCAGTTTTCTCGAGAACGAGTGAAATTTTTATGCTAATATTTTCAACACCCTTTCTAAGGTAATGTATCGATGTTTATTAATTGTTACATTTTCTTATTTTTTGTTATGAAGCCGGCAGTTTTCTATTGAAAAATGTCAATTTTATCGATATTTGATCACTGTTAACATTATAGAGGAGGTTTGTATTTACAAAGTATAACTTAATTAACATGCTTCTGTTCTTGAACAAACTGTTTCCTAAAAGAAAATTGCAAAACAATAACAATTCTTGAATATAACCGTTTGTTCCCATGGCTCTGCAGTTCCATGCCAAATAAAAAGGGCCAATCACCTTAATATTAAATTCTGGATCGTCCCGCATTGAAAAAACTCACAAAAAATTCAGAACAAAATAAATTATGGTTTAGTAACCAACTCTAGTAACACTACTGAGCAACAAACAGTGGGGCCAAATCCCGAAAAGCTGGTCAAAAGTCAAAAAATAAAGATTTTTAGGGGATTTAAAGTGTAGGGTTGGATAGAATGATATTTGAAGTGTGATGACACAGCTAAGAGGGGTTGACCATGTAGACCTGGTGGTTAAAGTTCAGTGTCAAGCATAGATAAGAGATAAGATGTCATGGTGACTTTCGCACGAGAGAAAAATAACGTTATGTTCAGAAATTCGCCGAAATTCGTACAGTTCATCAATTTTAATTCTGTAAAATGAACTTTTCTTTTGAAATTAAGTAGAATATTATCATATATTACACAAACAATAGTAATATTATATAAATTAATAGTTTAACAATATTTTTAATAAAAATAATAATAAATTACATGTGAACGTTTTAAAAAATTAAAGAAAAAGTCAAAAGTTCTGCAGAGTTCTGCAACGAAACTTGTTCTAAATTGTAGTTTATACTATTGTTTAGTAAAATATATATAAAAGCCAGCTGCCATTAGCTGCCATTGTGGTTCAAGCGTAAGTTTATATAAAAATAATTACAAATACGCTTTATTAAAGCATGTTACAAGACGCTTACATATTTCATTCGTTAAGGAAAAGACATGTAAAATATTTTTTAAATATAATTAACATAATGTGTAACAAAATATAACGATAAACTATTTTTCTAGATAAATAATTTAAGCTGCTACGCATAAACGGATTACAGTCCAAAATTCACAATCAGCTACGTGGTCAAGTGGACTAGGTGCTGGCTTTGTAAGTTTTTATTCCCGGTTCGATTATCACAGGCATGATTTTTTTTTAATATACAAAAACTTATTTAATAAAATTGTAGTGTCACTTAAATTGAGATAAAATTTTATATTGTAATTTTTAAACAAAACATTGCAAATTTTGAATTTGGACTTTTGATTTATTTTTAATGTTACCGTGTCGATTATAAGAAGCATGAGGTGTTACAAAAATCTAAGTTGTTTCTAAATCATTTCAAAATTTATTTTACTATTAAAATAAAATGTAAATTTTTGTAAAAAATAAAAAATAATTAAAAGTTAAAATTAATATTATTACTATGTTAACTTTGCCCCACTTTCCCCTATTTACAAAGTTTTTTAATTAAATTGATTTCTCTCGGTTTCGTGGGTTATAGAATTATTGAATTTAAAAGTTAATAGCTTTTAATGTTTAAATATTTAATTTTTTTAAATAATAATTTCACCCGGTTTCGTACGTTATTATATTATTGGGTTAGAGTAAAAGCTTATGGTTTTTTATAATTCTAGAGTATAATTTCAACAAACAATAGGTTTTTTCCCGGTTTCGTGAGTTATTGGGTTATAGGCTTTAAAGGTTATGGTTTCAATATATAAACGTTTATGTTCTTCTATTAAATAATTTATTTGGTTATATTAAATTTTTCCTTGTTAATAAAGTGTACTATATGTTATCGTGACTAAATTCTATGTGCTTAAACATTTATGTTCGCCATATTGGATCCCTCATTTTATTATTTTGCAATGTTGACTTCGGTTTCGTAATCAGTGACCTCGAAAACCCCTAGGTATCAAGTTTCGTACAAAATTAATAACACTTTCATACTTTAGACAGCTTTTATTAATTTAGAACCGCCATAATAGGTCCGCATTTTTTTCAATCTTGACTTTGGATGCGTAATCAGCGACCTTGAAAACCCCTATGTACTAAATTTCATCCAAATCAAAATAAGGTTTTCGTATTTTGGCCAGCTTTTCGGGATTTGGTCCCGCTGTGCGAGGGGCATGTGACATTCACCATACGGCCACCACACGAGTTTAAACATGTCGGAGCCTCAGTGGACGCCCGCCTAGTGGCGGGTGCATGGCGTCACGACACACGCCATACCAATTCCGCGACTCTCCAGTGGGTGCTATCCCATTAATTTACATGTTCTCGCCTCAAGCCACATGCAATACAGACGCCACGCCTTCATCACACCACACGCTCACCATTTCAGTGGCCATATCAAGTAAAATATCTTTCTGAAAAGGCCTACGGGCCCTGTTATATAGTATTTGTGTCATACAGTTCTCAATGCTAAAGATGTGTTCAGTGATAAAAGATGCTGCTTTAGGTTAAGTCAGGTTGAAAGTTGGGTAATAGTACAATCCTCTGAAAGTGTTATTTAATTATTTTTTAATTTTTATTTCTTCACCTGAGTGAAGCTTCGAAATTTTGAATTCGAATCTGAATCTTGCTAGGATTCGTATTTGATTCGAAATTCTTATCTTAATATTCGAAAGATCCGAATCGAATTAGAATTTTCATTTCAAACTAGAAGTTACTCAGTCCCATCGTCGGGTGTGAAGACAGGTTTGATTTGAGGGTTTCTCAATTCTTTATAAGTGTGGTCCCAGGTGTTGGTAACCCTTAGATTGTGAAGAGCCTTAAAACAATAATGTTATTAAAACATCAGAATGGAAATTAATAGATAAAGAGTTTTTTCTACACCTTTTTAAATATTAGGGATTGGCGAGTGTAATATGATTAGGGTAGGGAGGAACTTGTATAAAACATAATCATACACCGTATACAAGGCCGTAGCCAGGGGGGGTTTGGTGGGCACATCACCCAATTGCTGGAAGCTAGAAAAAATTCTAAATGATAAACAGATCTAGAAGCTCTCTGAAGTGGTTCTTTTTCATGGTAAAATAACTCACTAACTACCGAAGGCTTGAAAAATTTCTGAATATTAAACACTTTTTGAAGCTCTGTGAAGTTTTTTTATGGTAAAATAACCCCCAAAATGCCGAAGGCTAGGAAAATTTCGAAATATTTAACACCTCTAGAAGCTTTCTGAAGTGCTTTTTATGGTAACACAGCCTCCTAAAATTTGTATCTTAATTTTAATATTGTTTGAACCATAAATAAAGCCATATATATTCTGTTCATAAAATTTTGCGGGGGGTTTGAACCCCCAAAACCCATCCCTGGCTACGGCCTTGACCGTATATGGCTTGGGTCCAAGTCCAGGCATCGATGGGTGGAGCCCTGACATAATGTTTTCTACAGGGGAGCATTTTAGATAATTGGATGCAAGTTAGAGATAAACTTTTATTTTACTCCGATGCCTGAGCGTATGTTCTTTAAAAGAATCCCTTTCTCACCTTCCTACGACTTGCCCAAGTCCTACAATTTACAACTGAATATTAAATTACTTTCGGATTTTTATATGCTATAGCTTTGTTTAAACAATAAAAAAGTGCTAATTTAATAATAAAAAATAAGTTTCTTGGAAAGGTGTGGAATTTTACTCCCATACTAATTCAAACCCCCAGCTATAGCCTTGAGTATTAATATCAACGGCCTAAAACCAAGTTAATAAATAATACTTATGTGTGTATTAAAATGTCACCCTTTTTAATTTGTGGCAGATGAAAACAAATTAAGGAAAACAGGGCCGGATTTAGAGTCCTGGGGGTGTAAAATTTTGGAGGGCCCTACATTATTGTTTTCCACCTCCCCCCCCTCCCCCGTCCACGTTTCAACATTTTAAGTTATAAGTACAGAAAATAATGTACAAATTTTGAAAGTATGTTTATTTATTTTATTAATAAATTCATAAATATTCACTAATAAGATTGTGGAGATACCCGGATTTTCGGAGGCCCTGGGGCATCAGTCAGCCCCTGTCACGCCACCCCCTTCCCTCTGGACGGCCAGCTGGTCAATCATCCCCCACACCCCATCTTTTCCACCCCTTAAATTCGGGCCTGCCCGACCCATACATTCATTTATTATGGTAGAGTGGGAATAATTTAATTTATGAGCAATGTTTCAGGCCTTGCTGAGAAGAGAGCCCGGTGCTCTTAGTTTAGAAGCCAGACGCGTTATTTACCTACTGATTTAATGTGTTGGAGAAAAAAAAATTGTTTACCAAAATTCATCTTACCTTCTATCAATCTTTTACTAATCTCATTATAAATCCTTAAAATCCACACAGCCCGTAATGTCAAAAGCTAAATTAAATACCGCCTCAATAGAGAAACATTCTTAGCGAAAACCTTCTACGAAGTCCTTAAGCGATAAGATCATAAAATAAAACACTTTATTAACCTTCTCTCGAAAGATTAGCGAAATCTTCAGCATAGAAAAAAAACTGTTATCACCAAATATCAAGAACCGAGAGATAATAGACTAATTATTTGCCAGATAAAACATTTTCAGAATCAACACCCTTTAACCAATATATCATAAGTGAAATTAAGACAAATTCTTTCACTTGCCTGAAGGTGTTACTAGATTTAGCTTCGTAAAAAAAAAAAAAGGCAGAGGTTAAATTCTTGGTCAAAATCTTCTTTGAGAAGGTGAGTGAGTAGATGCTGCTACATTTTAAGGGAATGTAAAGTGTGCTTTTTTAAATTTATTTGAAAGCGATGATAAATCGATTATTAAGAAATATTTCCGAATTTGAATCGAGGTTCTACTATTTTTCGTTATGGGCTTAAGTTGAGAAAACAGAGTCTTTATATATAGCCTGCATACATATATTTTTTTAATTTGGAACAGTGTTTCCATTAACTTTAATGCCTTGTTGGAAACTATACAGATAAAATTACATTTGGCAGGATAGTGACCAAAAAAAAAGATATAACTATACAAAATAAAAATACAATTTTGCGGGATTATAGACAAAAAATAATAAAAAATGACGGTACAATTGGCAGGAATAGACAAAACTATAACACAAAAGATATAATGCAATAGGCATATTATAGACATGAATAATGGCTGCCTAGATCAATGATAAGACTACGTTCAAACGGGACGGATTCGTCCGCAAGGAAATTGGTAGCTGTCTAGACGTCACGGAATCCGTGCGGAATATAAAAGAAAAGTTAAATAAAACATCGTCAATATTAACTAAACCAAAACCTTGACATTTATAGTACGAGTAGTACAGAGGGTCGGATAGTCGTGGGTCTACTGTTCTTATATACGTAGTATAAATATTTGTAATAAAGAGCAAACCTACTAAGTACGGTATTTTTCTCGAACCGGCGTCGGCGAATAGTTTCACCAATTCTGTCCAAGCTAGTTTTTTTTTTATCTTGTTGGACTATTTTTCACATTCCATGGCGGGCCTTTTCTCCACCTCGTCTGTATCGAAACGCTCCATAATTCACTCCTTTGACTACGTCCAAACCGCGTCGAATCCACTCGTCAACTGAACGCTCTCATTGAAATTCATAAAACTCGAGCCGCGAGGAATACTTTTTTAGGCCCTGATCGATCTTTTTACTACCTGTTCAGGTTACATGCATTTATTACTCTTATGGGGTAGGGATAGGGAAGGAAGCATTTTAGAGGTAATCTACCCGAATTGCCGGGAAGGAGAGTGGGAAACAATTTAGGGAAAACCTCCCTCGATATACATATATAAATAAATAGCTAAATACAAAGTATAATTTACAATTTGTTTAGTTAAAAAAATGTTTAGGAGATTTGGTCCTAGCTAAGCTATTGTTGCGGAGTTATATTAGATTTAAAATATAAAAAACTTGTTTCAGTGGCCGCATTGTCTAAGGCGTTACTCTCGTAATAGACTAGCTGTCTGTGACAAGTAGATCAGGGTTCAAATCCCGGTCGAATGTACTGAGGGTGGTATATCCTGAATGGTTTTCCACTCTCCTTCCACGCAAATATGGGTACACTTCCTCTAATTTAAACATTCCTGTTTCCAAACCTATTTACGTATAACCTGAACAGGTAGTAGGACGTTGTACTTAAAAAAAAATCATTTCTTAAAGCTATAAAAAACTACGAAAATTTGGCTGTAGCTATGCTGTCCTAGGCTAAGTTAGTTTATATTGGGACATGATAGATCGTCCTTTTGTTCGAACGTCGGTGATATCTAGGGTTAGTTGGTGCGAAAGATATTCGGCGTTCACTCAAAACGCCTTGCCTCAAACGGACGGCGTGATCGCTCCAGAATCTGTGACATGGAATGAAAATAATCTACCTTGATTTTCTTTTTTTTACTTTGGAACGTTTCACCTCGGATGAAACTTTAGAACCTAACACAAGAGGATCTTTCGAAGGTTTGTTTTTAAACTTTGGAACGTTCTGGAACATTTGAACCTCGGGTCAAAGACCAGAAGAGGATCTTTCTAATATTTTTTTTCCTCCTTGTTGTAAACTTGGGACAAGAGTCACACACTACCACATGTGACCGCGTTATCAACACTCGGGACTTTTTACCCCGACCGCAACCAGGGGTGGGGAAACACCGGGCCTACTTCCAACGCCATCGCTGGCCAATAATACGTTGTTGGAAATATTTGGCTCTCTACATCAATGGTCTAAACTAAAGGCAACTTTTTTAGGTCCTGATGGATCTTATTACTACCTGTTCCGGTTATACGCGTTAATTACTCTATTGGGGTTGGGATGAGGAAGGAGGCATTTTAGAGATAATCTACTCGCATTTGCGGTAAAGGAGAGTAGGAAAACATTTAGGGGAAAACCTCCCTCGTTAGACCCAGACAGAGATTTGAACCCCAGTCTCCCCGTCTTCAACATGAAAATAACTCCTTGGACCATGCGGCCACTGAAGTGGGTTGATAGAACTATAAACTTACCAATGGTTCAGCATTGTATTTGACCTGCTTCGGTGGCAGCAAGGTCTAGGGCGTCATTCTCGCATTAGGCTAGACTGCTGATGACATGGAGATTGAGGCTTGGTTTTTCCTAAATGGTTTTCCACTTTCCTTCCTTGTAGATTCTGGTACACTTCCTATAATTCAATCTTCCTCATCCCTAGCTCATTAGCGTAATTATTACATATGTGTATTACCTGAACAGTTAGTAAAACGCGGTGTTAAAAAAAAGCGCTGTATTTGAAAAATCTTCTGTGAACTTATAATGTGTTGCTATGATGACGTATAATCTTAACGTTCTTTGGTAGCTCAGGCTGACTGATATTAATTATATATCCATTTCAATAAATTGTGATTGCAGGCAGGTTCCTTAGAAAAAAAACGTTTTAAACTATTATTTTTATTTGATATTAAAGAAATTTATACAATAACATGATTTTACTCAGTCTAAGGCTAAACTCAAATTTTATTTCTCTATGTTAAAAGAAAAGTTCATTTCTTTCCTGCAGCTGCTTTGGATCTCAAACAATTCTCTTTAACTCATTGTATAGTTTAAAAACTTCATCTGAAGACGCCATAATCGACACCACTAAACTTAAAAATAGATCACACTTAAAATATATATATAATGTAGAACACACTTTATTTTATTAATCACTTAAATAAGTGTGTAAGACTAATTCAGTTACTAAAACTTATAGGTTATGTTTCCTATCAACAAGATAATCGGAGAATCAAACTGGCTGGTTAACGAAGTTGCCTGCTTGGAGATTTCGAGGCTATTTTGCGAAGCGGGCTGCCTCTTGACTTGACGCACCTAAGCAGTCTAAGCACTATCATGTCATTTAGACACTAATTAACGAAATAGAAAGAGAGGGAGGAAAAGGAGCAGTTCACCCTGTGGGGCCTCCTTTATCGACTGATAACACTTCCCCTCTTCCTCTGACGAGTGTACACAGTAACTATACTTTTTACTCCTTGAAAAAAAAGGCTTGCTTTTCAAATAGGCTTATACATATTTCTTGTTTCCTATTCTAAATATAGATGTGCATCCGCGGACTTTTTTAATCCACATCCTGGCAGGAAGTTTCCTACAGGACATTTTCATGACCAAGCCTAATAACATAAGTTGTAGATGATTTATTAAAAATACGTTTACAAAAAAAAACTGCTTCAAGATAATAAATATTAATTTTATGACACTGTAGGACTATTTTTAGAATTATTTAAGAATTTATGGTTTATGTTTCAACGTTATATCTTTAAAACTCTCTTAATAAAACGTAAATTCGCAATCATGGGAAATCATATCTAAATCATCCGTGACGTCACAGGTAGTCAACGTCCTTAACTCGACCAGAGATTTGATCGCCAATCACCTCCTAATTGTTAATGATGCAACTGAAAATGAGGTGTGAGACACTGATTGGAGATCAACTTACAACTGATATCTGATCAAGGCCATTGATGATTGTTTGCGAAACTGGCCTTTAGTCTGTCAATCTTGTACTCTTTCACCCTTTCACAGAATATTTATATTTTCCTTAGATTCCCTATCTGCGGACCACTTGGCACACCGTCGTCAACCACAGTTTGTGAACCACTGGCCTAAATCGTCACTCTCGCAATAGACTGGACCACATATGACGGCGAGATCGGGGTTAGAATCGTGGTCGGGTGTACTTGGGATGGGTTTTCTAAAGTGGTTTCCCACTCTCCTTCCACGCTAATGCGGGTACGTTTCCCTTGAGATTCTACTGTGATTAATGCATGCGTAATAGCCCGAACGGTTACTAAGATGCGGTGGAAAAAAACTTAACTTTAAGAGCATTGCCCTAGGTCAGTGGTACATAAAATGTATATAAAATATATAAAGACACGTCTATACAGGGTGTACTGTAACATGTGGGACCCATTTCAGCGGCGGATAGGAAACATTAAAACTATTTAAAAAGTTCCTATAAACATGTGCTCCATTTGACTTTGTTTACGAGCTATAGTCATGTTTGTACTCCAGTAATATAGAGCTGCTAAACATTATAAGAAGTGCTCAAAATGTCCACCTTTGGTCTGAATGCAAGCTTGCAGTTGTCGTGTCGTAAGATGAGGCACTTTTTCAAAAATACATTGCATTGCTATACTTGTATTCAGGCCTAAGGTTGCCATTTTGAGAACTTCCTATAATGTTAAGCAGCTCTATATTATTGGAGTACAAACATGACTATAGCTCGGAAACGAGGTCAAATGGGACACATGTCTATATTACATTTTTCATTGATTTTTTGACTCCTGTCCACCGGTGAAGTGGGTCCCACATGTTACGGTATACTCTTTATATAATTATATTGGCTATTTCTCATTATTTTAGATGTAATTTATTTTAAATGTAAATTACAGAATATATAATTACTATATAGCTTGGATTATACACCAACATCTTTAGGGGTACACAGTTGAAGAGAAATAATATCTGAGGGTACATAAACAAAAAATGTTAAATAGCACCCTTATCTGAGATATTGCCAATCAGATGTTGCGCTTAGATTAAATATTGACAAAACCTTTAACATTACAAAAGTTTGTCGTTTACTTGAATGAACACAAAACTATTTACTCTTACTCTATACATTTATACAGACTCGTAAACACAGTTTTTTTTATTTATTTAGCACCGCGTCTTACTACCCGTTCGGGTTATACGCTTAAGTACTAATTACGCTAATGGATTAGGAATTGGGAAGGTTGAATAGAGGAAGTGAACCCGCATTTGCGTGGAGGGAGAGTGGAAAATCATTTTAGGTAAAACCACCCCCAGTTCACCCGAACGAGATTCGAACCTCGATCTCCCCGTCCTCGGCAGTCGGGCTCAACACGACTAGCGCGTTAGCAAACTACGCCACCGAGGCGGGTGTAAACACAGTTCAGACGTTGAAACTTTCCACTATGAAAATTCCAAAAATGCACATATTTTGGTTGATCTTTATGAGCTAAATACCCGGAAAACGAAAGGTAACTAGTATACGAGTGTAGAATGTATCTTTCTGAATGTAATGATGTCATTTAATGGAGGGGTCACAACAAACATTTTTTACTCTCCTCCTTCCTTGTTTGTTCTCCTATTGCCGGACAGCTCCACCCAGGAACGTTATAAGCCCCAACTTAGTTTCTGGTCGTTTATGAATTTCTGCTTGACTCTTAAAGAGCGCCTAATAAGTCTCGTCCTTTTCCAGTGACCCACCCAAAGATTTACTTTTGGGACGCGGCATCCAATCAAGATTGTAGTCAGAGTGACATTTTGATTGAAGAGGGGGTGAGGGGATTCCGTACATAGCTCCTTAATCTCTGGAGACAAGACAATATATTAATATTAAATAGTCCGCTTCAATAGCCGCGTGGTCTAACGCGCTACTCTCGCGGTAGACTAGACTGCCAATGATGGGGAGATCGTGGTTCAAATCTCGGTCGGGTGTAAGAGAGTGGTTTTTCCAGAATAGTTTCCCACTCTCCCTCGACGAAAATGTGGTTACACTCCTTAAAAATATAACCCTCCTAGTTCCTAAAACCACTAGAGTAATTAGTAAATAAGGGTATAACCCAAACGGGTAGTAAGACGTGGTACTTGAAATAATATATATTAAATATAGCTTAGAATTGTTTTTTAGTAAGCAAATGCTAATATTTATATATTTATGTCAATCTTGGGGGGAGGGTCGGGAGTAAAATGTCCCATTCGTCCCCCCATTGCCCCCCCTTGGGTGCGCCACTGTCCTCTTGCACCCCACTCTGAATGATCCTGAATGAACGTTGTCCATCCCTGTGTGTGACTCACTACTAACTTGACTGTCGTGTTGAGACACACACCAAAGTTAGTTAAACTTCCTCACGACAACCCGACACAGACGATCCCTCTGTCTTAGTTGAGACGCTATCAAACAGCTCTGTAATTAAACACACACATTCACGTAATACACCAGCCGGTCAAACCATTAAAAACTCTGGGATCCGCGAGTGTTTTGCGAACACGTTCTTCGTAGTCTTACAAGTGCCTCAACACTGACAAGACCGGATGTAGCTACGAATTGATTAGTAACGAACGATCCGTATTGTGAACTAGCCTTGAATTACAAGCAAGAAACTCCTCGAGAAGTGCATTGTTGTCGTGAAGTTGGCATAAATTGGGAGCATTGAAAATTAATGATCTTGTTATTTCTAAAGCGGGTCACAACCATTAAAAAAAAGCTTAACTTGGAGGCATAAAATGTTTATTCTTTGGTAAACTTGGTATTTATACAATACTTTTCTATGACTTTACAAAACGTAAACGTTCAGTAGCTAACGAAAATAAGGATCAATAAAATACAATGACGTCATCGAGTAACGTATTTTGTACTTTTTTTTAATAGTTGACTGTTATAAATTCGTTTATATTCGTGGTTAGCTATGAATTTAATTCAATATTTCCATGCTCCACAGTAATAATATTACTTGCAATCTTGTGTTCCATTTTCAAATATTATAAATACTTAAGAAAACAATGTAGACTTCGTCAGGAGTTGAAGTATCTTTAGTTAAGACTTCATCAAGAGTGGAAATCTCTTCAGTTAGGACTTTATCAGGAGTTAAAATCTCTACAGTTAAGACTTCATCAGGAGTTTAAATCTCATCAGCTAAGTACTACGCTGGAGTGAAATCTCACTAGTTAGTACTTCATCAAGCGTTGGAATCTCTTCAGTGATGAATTCATCATGAGTTAAAATTTCTTCAGTGAGGAATTCATCAGGAGTTTAAATTTCTTCAGCTAGGACTTCGTCAGGAGTTGAAATCTCTTCAGGTAGGACTTACACTTCAAGACTGGTGGCTTAACCTCAAATTCGTGCGAAGAACCGTCTGTTACCCATCCGCAAAGAAAAATGAAGGCCGTGGTGTTTTGAAGATAGATTGTCAGCCATTTGGACCAGTGACATCTTTTGATAAATTGGTCCTATAGTAGTCCCGAGGGACGCCAGAAGACTACCATGGGGTGTCACAAGTCTAAACCGGCTCGGGAGGACGCCAATAAAGGTCAGAAGATCTCCTACCAACAGGTGACCCAAGGAACGACCAGTGAGGTGTTCACAGCGGAATGTCTCCAGCAGGTGTGAGTAATTGAACAGAACACGTCCAGTGTTGCCAACTAGATTACTATATCATTTTCTTCTAGATTTTAGCTAAATAAGGCTAGTTGTCCAATAATTTTTGAACTAGAGCTTCTTAGTAGATAAAATATAATTCTTAATATTCTTTAAAGAGTAAATATCTGCTCAGAATTTATTAACCTGACAAAATCCTTGACACAAGATATATATATATATCGTTGAAACTTAGTATTATAAACACTTCAATCAATTATTATTATTAAGAGAGAGAATACTTCAAACTATAATAGTCGAGCAGAAATTCCTAAACGACAAAATTAAAAAAAAAATCAAGTGGGTTCATAACGTTACTAAGTGAAGCTGTCCTGCAGTAGGAGAACTCACAGGGAAGGAGTAAAATACAAATGACAATATAATTTGTGTTGTGACCCCCTCAATTAAATTTTATTATTCTATTCACAAATATTACTTTTACCAGCTCAAGATAGGTATAGGGTGTAATGAGGTGGATTGGATAAAATTAACTTAAGATAGGGGTAGGGTGTATATGGGGTCCGGTGAATAAAATTATCACAAGATAGGGATAGGGTGTAATGAGATGGACTGGATAAAACTAGCTCAAGATAGGGATAGGTTGTTATGGGTTGGACAGAATAGAATTAGCTCAGGATAGGGATAAGTTCATCGAATCACTGAGTTTATCAATAACATCTTACTTTAATTGCGTTATAATTGCTCGAAAAGAAAGAACGATTCTCAAGTCCTGATAATATTTCTTCAAGTGACTTTGCTATTCCCATGACATTGTGTGGGCGGTAAGATAATTGCTATTTTATCAGATAAAATTGATCTAATATTGTCGCTTGGACTCTGAGTAGAACATTTAAATATATCTTATCAATGCATCATAATCTATTATTTTTTGCGGCTTTCTTTTGACAAAAACCTTTTTGACCAATATAAAAAAAAAATTGCTTCAGTAGATATATTTTATTTTTTAATTTTATTTATTTGAGGTATTTAACACTCACTTTCTGAACCGACTGATTATATCAACATACTAGAATTTCTATGAGCGAGCGTGAAAGGGCCTACCAATTTTACCAGGAAAGGTATTTTCACATACCTTCCAGGGTTCTTTTACCTGCCACAATCGACACGGGACAGACGGGTTTACTTTCCCTCCGAAGGAAGTTGTGCTAAGGATTTTTGTGGCTCGAGATAAATTCGTCGACCCCGGCCGGGTTCGAATGAACCCACAAATATCGGGTCCTGAAGCAAACACTTTATCCCAAGACCACCAAGGTCAACGATATGTTTGGTTGAATTTTGTACTTATGGTCATCTGACTAGGTTTTTTTATTTATTTATATCCTATGCCTTAGCTTAGATTTTTTTAGCACTAACTTTTCGGATTATTCGCATTATGTACTAATCACGCTTTAGTGTTATATATGTGTAAAGTTTAGTTTTTAAAAAGTGTACCAGCATTTTCGTGGTGGGAGATTGTAAAACAATTTAGAGAAAACCACCCTCAGTTCTTCCAGCCAGAGTTTGAAACCAGGTCTTCCGATCTTCGGCAGTTCTGTCTATTGAGAGAGTGACGCCTGGAACAGACCATGCGGCCATCGAAGCAGGTTTAACTCAGTCGGTAGCGTGTCTGCCTACTAAGCTAAAGGTTTCCGGGTTCGATTTTCAGGAGGGTTTAAAAATGTTTCATTGATTAAATGAAGGTTTCCCCTCTTATATCGTTGAATTAATGGCCTGGGGTTAGGTGGGAGTATCTGTGATAGGTTTAAGGTATTTGAGTGGATAATGTTGGAGGCCGCACGTGGGCTTCCTGGCCTAAAGAGACAAATATGATCTGTCATACAAGCATTGATGCTTGTAAAGTCATAATATAGATAAATAAATCATGAGATTAGCGGAATTCAACCAGAACACTTTTAAACAAAGAGAAAAAGTTTCGGTCAAATTACGCGATGCCCATCACAGATATTATTATTATTATCATCATCATCATTATTATTATTATTATTATTATTATTATTATTATTAGCACCGCGTCTTACTACCCGTTCGGGTTATACGCACTTACGCTAATGTGTAATGGTAGGGTGATTGTGAGATGAAATGGAGGACCTACAGTTTAACGTGGAATCCGAACCACGGTGGAGGCCTGGCATTCCTCACATTCACAAGTTGTGATTAATACACATCTTGTCAGAGGTGAAGGAAGGGTTTGGTAATCAGATAAATCTGTGCCGATCACAGATATTAAAAAACTGTTAAGAATTTTAGATGTGAAATATTCTACTAATTGTATTTACTAATGCAATGACCCGCCTTGGTGGCGTAGTTGGCTAACGCGCTAGTCGTGTTGAGCCCGACTGCCGAGGACGGGGAGATCGAGGTTCGAATCTCGGTCGGGTGAACTGGGGTGGTTTTTCCTAAATGGTTTTCCACTCTCCCTCCACGCAAATGCGGGTTCACTTCCTCTATTCAACCTTCCCAATTCCTAATCCATTAGCGTAATTAGTACTTAAGCGTATAACCCGAACGGGTAGTAAGACGCGGTGCTAAATAATAATAATAATAATAATAATAATAATAACTAATGCAATGTTATGTCTATTTTGGGTAAAAACTTTTTTCTTACAAAAACTACAAAAACACGTACTAATGATTCCCCTAAAAGCTCTCCACTACCCTTAAATTATCCCCTTTAAAACCCCGTTTCAGTGGCCGAATGATCTAAGACGTCACTCTCGTGATAGACTGGTCTGCTGAAGACGGGAGATCCGAGTTCGAATCCCTGTTGGATATACTGAGGGTGGTTTTCCCTAAATGGTCTCCCACTCTTCTTCCACGCGAATTCGTGTAGATTAATACTAAAAAGGCTTCCTTCCTCATTCTTACACCATTATAGTAATTATAATAAATGCGTATAACCTGAAAAGATATTAAGACGCAGAGATAAAAAAAATTGTTCTTAAAACGTAACCATTAAAAAAACTACATCAATAATTTTATTTTTTTTAATCTCATTAGATTTAGTACCAGCCAGTGATTCAACTCAAGAACACAAAACCTTTCAAGTAACATTGCATTGCACAATAGCTCATAATGAGTGACTCATAACTAATCAATTATTAGCCAGAAATATACGGTAGTAAAAGAATTGAAAACCAATTTGTTCCCGGTGATATTTCTTTTATTCGTTGGTTATATTTCTCGGTATCGCTGAAGTCGCAATGATTGTTTTGTGATAAAGAGCTATATAAATGACGTATCTCCTCTGTTGATGAACCTTGGACTGAGATTAGACGTAATCACATCAAAAGAATGTTTCCTTCGAACCCTAGATGAAATCGGTGGTGTAAAATACTGCGCCTTTTAAGAAATGAGTCACATTCTACAGTCCAATGTTCATAGAAAGACGCATTTTCAAACCGTTCGGCCACTGAAAGGGGGTCTAGAAAGTTTATTAGATCTACTTCCATGTATTCATACGTCAAGACATGTGACCTACAGCTCTCCTCATAATAATTATTATAAATATCTATAAAATAACATCAATAAAATAGTAAAATATTATAAGCTTTGGAAGCAAAAAATTATTTTTGTATTTTCTATAAGTTTTCTTTAGCACCACATCTCACCACACGTTTTGTTGATACGCCTATGTACTAATTACTCTAATGTGTTATGGATTAGTTATGTTGAATCAAGACTCGAATTTGCTTGGAGGGAGAGTGGAAAACCCTTTAGAACAAGCCCCCCTCATTACATTAGATCTAACTCCGATCTCCCCGTCATCGGCATACTAGTATATTGCGAAAGTGACGCCTTAGACCATGAGGCCAGAGAGGCGGGATTTCTAAAAGTCCCTTCCTATTAAAATTGGACTGTATGTGATGAGCTATCTATGGCATCACGCGATGGCGAGGCACGCTAATATGGGTAGAAAATTAAACTAAATTTGTCTACTGGAGCAATGTTATATTTTTTTAGACAAAAATTATTTCTTTTATAAAAACTGCAAAAATACTTACCTAAATTTGCGTTCCCTTCCACACCGCCTTAAAATCGAGGTCTCTTTGAGGCAGCTGTCGGTCATTTGTCCGGGGGACAACGATCGTGGCCCCCCGCTTCGGTGAGCGCGCGGTCTAACGCGCTACCGATGTCGAGGTTCGAATCTCAGTCAGATGTACTGTGGGTAGTTTTTCACTCTCGCTCTCCCTCCACGCAAACGCGGGTATACTTCTTCTAAATATAACCTTCCTAATTCTCACAACCATTAGCGTAATTAATACATACGCGTATAACCCAAACGGGTAGTAAGACGCGGTGCTCGGAGAGAAAAAAGTTCGGCGGAGGCCGCTATTAAATCCAACTGAGATCCATCGCTCAGAACAGATTAAAGAGAACCATAAGCGCTTGGACAAGAGAAGACAAATAGATTCATTGTCCTCTTTAAGTGACCCAGATGACCTCTCATGAGGTCACTGGATCATAAAGAGGAAGGCTTAGGACAAGAGAAAGTAAGGGAGCGAGTAAAGAGAATAAAAGGTCCAAGGCGTCACCCTCGCAATAGACTGGACTACCCATGACGGTGAGATCGGGGTTCGAATCTCGGTCAGGTGAACTGAGGGTGGTTTTCCTGGATTAGTTTTCCATTCTCCCTCCACACAAATGCGGGTATACTTCCTCTAAAGTTAACCTTATTCGTCCCTAACCTATTGACGAAATTAGTACATGGGCGTATAAACTGAACGGGTAATATGATATGGTGTTAAAAAAAAGAAAACTAGAAAAATAAAGAAATTTTAAATTTTTCCCACGCTCCTCATCTTACTACAGTCCAATTTTCGTAAGAAAGTTATTTTAGAAGCAATAAAATTGTGGAGAACATTGATAACATTTTACTTTTTTATTAATGTCATTTTATAGGTTTTGATTTATCTATCAAAAGTGATAGCTGCAGTTTACATGACTTGACGTATGAATACGTGAAAGCTGATCTAGTAAGGGTTCTAGCTGTCAGATAAGGCCCTTACCATGAAAATTGGACCACACCCTACCCGTATAGACGTCCGTGCATACATTTACACATATAAGGCTAAGGATGAGGACGGTAGAATTCAGAGGAAATCCACCCGCGTTTGCGTGGAGGGAGGGTAGGAAATCGTTTAAGGGGAGACCCCTAAAAACACCTGACAAGGATTTGATTCTTGACCTCCACGTCACCCGACGTAACCAGACCATACGAGATTGATGCCTTGTTCCACGCACTGACCGGTGAGGTTCATCTTTATCTACCAAAAGTAACATTCTTAATTGCTGCCAGACAATCATTATCATGTTCAGAACGACTGCACCATGAAAAACCGACCAATGAGGTTCAACTGTTAAATGTTAGGGCGGTGTTACACTGTCATGGCCAGGGATAGGATTTTGATGACATATCTTTTTTTTTGTACATACAGTGCATTACATAAATTATGTTCATAACACTCTGGTTGTCGAAATATTTTTTATAGTTAATATTTTGGTTAATTTTTGTTATTTTGGGTTTTTAGATATTTTCTTGGCTTTGGTTCTTTTTGTATAGTTGTTTAGCATTTTTTAATCATGTTTAGGCATTTTTGAATGGGTTTATAGGTATTTAGGACGAATAAGTATATTTTTAAATAATATCAATATTTTATATGGGCCTATGTATAAATAAATACAAAACATAAATTGTCTACTCACACAGTTGTTGGAATGAGAAGATAATGTAGGCAATGTACTTTGTGTCTTCTTTGCATGCATGGTTGTAAAATACACATTCCTGGTGAGACTGCAACTAGGCTGGAGAAGGCTACATTGGGCGGGGGTAGCTATTATTTTTGAAGGAGATATTTGTAAATAAATGTTGTAATAATTATTAGCAGAATGCAAGAGTTTGGTTGCTGAAAGCTTTTCGTTGCATAGATATTTTTACTTTCTCTCTATCTTACAGGTAGAGAAAGTATGGTGATCGTAAAAAAAATCGAACTCGAGATTTTGATGAATTTTGACGTTTCATGACTTCCTGAATCCGAAAAAGTGGTTTTTGAATTTCCGTCTGTCTGTCTGTCTGTACCTCCAACTAGAGCCTAAACTATTTTACCGATTGAGCTGAAACTTGATATCTAGGGTTTTCATAGGGTTTCCCCGAGGGGTTTTTGGAATTGGATATCTACCCCTAAAATTAAGGGTAGTTTACTGAAGGGTAAAAAGAGAAAGAGTCGATTTTCTCAAAATCGGCTCTAAACGACATATTCTTGACTTAAATTTGCACTTTGATGAATACATTAAATAAATAATTCTAAACAAAATGGCTAACTCTCAATATTTTACGGCAAAATTGGCTTTAAAAGGGTTCGACGTCTGATGCGATAAAAATAACAATTTTTTAATTTTAAGTGAGCATACCGAAACTATTTGAATATAAATTACTTTACATTACAAATATGTATAAAAAATGTTATAATACAAATATTTTATCCGAAAACATATTTTTATATAAAATCAATAATTTTCGAAATCTATAAGCAATTATAAATATTTTTAACTTTATGACATTAAAGCTAAGTATTGCGATCGTAAAAAAAACTAACCCGAAATGTTGATGGATTTCGACGTCTCATGACCCCCCGAACCCTAAAAAATAGTCTTTGCAATGCCGTCTGTCTGTGTGTCTATTAAAACTTAAAATTAAGGGTTGTTTACTGAAGGGCAAAAAGAAAAAAAGTCGATTTTCTCAAAATCGGCTCTAACGATTTTGATTAAATTTCATTTATAAACATTAATAAATATTCCAAACAAAATGGCTACCCTCAATATTTCGGCAAAATGCCTTTAAGGGCTCCGGTCTGATGCGTCAATTAACATTTTTTATAATAGCTCCGAAACTATTTGAGATATGAAATTATTTAGCATTACAAATATGTATATATATTTATATTACAGATATTTTATCCGAAATATATTTTTATAAAATCAATAACTTTCAATCTATACGCAATTATATGACTTTTTTATTAACTTTTTGGACATTAAAGTTTAAGTATTGTGACCGTAAAAAAAATTAACCTGAAATGTTGATGGATGTTGACGTCTCATGACCCCCCGAACCCTAAAAAATAGTCTTTGCAATGCCGTCTGTCTGTGTGTCTATAAAAACTTAAAATTAATTGTAGTTTACTGAAGGGCGAAAAGAGAAAAATTTGGTTTTCTCAAAATCTGCTCAAACGATTTTGATTAAAATTCATATCTAGGCGTTGATTAAGATTATAAATAAACTGGCTATTTTCATTTTCCTATGAAAATTATTTTTAGGGTACTTTACAGACACGTTAATTTCCGTATCTCCACAACTATTTGAGAAACTAAATAACTTATCATTGCAAAATTGTAGGACTATTAGAAATAAAAAACTTTTATCTGATATATATTTTTATAAAAGCAACAGTTTCTGAGATATTTGCAAATATAATAATACAATTTTGTGAGCTTTAGTTGTAAACATATACTACTTAAGTCTTAACGCAATAATTCTCCAATGCCATAGAGTAATCAAATATAAGTATCTAAAAAAGTATGTTATTTTTCCTTAAAGCTCTTAGGAGAAATGTTTGCATAGCAATGATCTATCTCCATTTTAGACTCAATAGTCAATATTTACATTTTTTATTGGTCAAAATGTATAAATGAATAATTAAATAGCAATGCGATGACTTGAAGATCTGCAACACCTTATAAAATGTTAAAATTTTAACCATAAATCGAAATTTTAATACGAAGTGTTGACCCTTGTGGAAGACATTAAACTATTTGAAATGTTCTTAGGTGGACAAAGATGCGCCTCTTTTCTTATTGATTCTATATCATTGTATATTATTTTATGCGTGTTCTTATGTGGAGTGGTGATGATACAATGTACATTATTCCGTTCAGAAATCTTACGAGTTTATAGAAAGAGAGAGAAAGTCTGTGCGGTGCGCCGTACCATTTATTTAGTTTACATTTGTAAATACAGTATCGTATTTGATTTAGTCGTGTTATGAATTTTTGTTTACATTTTTAGGTCGCTTTTTTGTTGTTGTTGTTGTTGTAAATTTGAAGTAATTTTTTAAGAAATTTAAGTCATTTTATAGGACTTTTGTGGTCAATTTTAGGCCATCAAAGTCCGGGACCTGCTCATGGCATACCCATAACACTAATTTCAACGTAGTTCAGGAATGTTATCCATTATCACCAAGTACACTTTCAATGACGGACGTCAGTAAAATGAGTTCAGACGTGAACATTTATGTTGTGACCCACATTACAGTTTATACTTGATGAAAGAGAAGGCTAAAATCCGCATAGGCCTATACACCAAATTTGAGACTTATTGAACTTCATCTTGAAGTCAAAAAACGTAAAATAACTTTGCCCCGTGCAGTTGTTCTTTGGTCTGTACGGTATGTATTGTGTTAACACTTTGCACAATTTGTCACAATTTGCAATAAATCAAGCCCAATCTTATTGTATTCCCTTAGTTTATTATCATATTAGAAGCCTATTGATATTTATTCTAGTTGGATAAACTGAAATATTAGTTATTCTCGAAAATGTGTAAAAATAAAAATAGATCAACAAAACGGATGTGTGCGTTTGGTTTTGACAAACATAATTATTTATAAAAGTTACTTAGTAAAATAATTATCATGTTACTTGGTCGATCCATCAAATATATTTTACAAAACCTTTTTATAAATCATTCTTATTATTATACATGAGCTAGGGTTTCATAAAACAAAATGGCGATATTTGAAACACGAAAAGCAGTTTAAAATTTAATTGTACCGCATGAGTAGAATATTTTCTTTTATGACAAAGCTTCTCGGTCCATTCTTAAATAGTCTTCATATTATTCCTGATATTCAACTTCAAGTTACTGTATTATAACAGTATTATTATTATTATTATTTAGCACCACGTCTTACTTCACGTTCGGGTTATACGCTTAAGTACTAATTACTCTAATGGGTTAAGAATTGGGAGGGTTGAGTTTAGAGGAAATGAACCCACATTTGCGTGGAGGGAGAAAGGAAAACTATTTTGGAAACCCCCCTTCTCAATTCACCCGACCGAGATTTGAACCTCGATCTCCCCGTCCTCGGCAGCTTTGCTCACCACGAATTATAGCAGTAAGCTGTTGATTCATATTCCCCCCCCTCCCCCCCCGTATAATTCACCTTGCATTATTCCACGATGGTATAGCTTGTAAGATTTCAGGGGGAACGGAGTGTACAAATTTTGAAAGAAATGTTATGTATTTTCTTTTATCCCCGCGTCTCACTACCCGTTCGGTTTGTAAGCATGTGTACTGATTATGATAGTGCATTAGGAAATGAGGAAGGTTGAATCTAGAGGAAGTGTACCCAAATTTGCGTGGAGTTAGCGTGAAAATCAATTCAGGAAATAAAAACACCTTCACCCAACCGGGATTTGAGCCCCGTTCTCCCCGTCATCGGCAGTCTTAGTCTATTGCTGGAGAGACGCCTGAGACTATTGAACTCCAGAAGGGTGCTATGTAATTTTATAACACATCTTAGTAAAATATGACCTTTAATCCTTATATTTAATGAAGTAACTTCCCCCTCCCACCTCTTTCATTAAAGAAATGTACAGTAGAGCGTTGAAAATCCGGACGTCAAAATCGGAGGTCGCAAATCCGGATCGGTGGTGAGAGCAGGTCAAGTCTTATACAAAAAACAATTAAAGACTTTTTTACCCAGTAAGTTTCCATTAATTACTGTAGGCTCTTGTGTTTTTTTTTTCTAAAAAGTATTGTAGAGTTACTAATCTAATTACATAATGTACATGTTCTTATTCAATATACTTTAAAGTATTTTGTGTACTGTATTTTTCGAACCTTCAGCCTCTATTTTGCAATACAGTAGACTCCCGAGCGTCATGTATCCTCTAGTCAATACATTACGTATGTATACAGTTATTGAAAGCACATTTGAAAATCCGGACAATTCGTACCCGGATGGGTCCCGTCCCGATCGATCCGGATAACGACGCTCCACTGTATTTCTTTTTAGAAAAAATGCTGACAGTGTAATACCGTCCTTAGAAACTGTCACGGGGTCTTGTGACGTTCCCGGGGTTTTGTTGTTTGTCTGCATCATAATTGCTACATTTCTCTTAATCACGGAACGAGGCGTGCTTCCAGCTAATGGAGCAGTTTACTACTAATTACTGTTGTTTAGGGAGACTTGACACGGCGACAGGCCGCGTGGTTGAGTGGTTAGCGAGGCTCCGAGTCTTACGTTCGCTATCGTGGGGAATCCAAAGAAATGTACCTTGGTGATTATCTATGAGCCAGACTTACCTAATATACTCTAGGGATCATCCATAAGCCACGTAAAGATGTTGAGAGGAGCCGGGGGAGGGGGGGGGAGCGCTAATGTATTATATTGTGTTACATTGGGATAATAGGGGGGGGGGGGGGTACATCACAGTGTTAGGTAACATATCTTATAAAAAATATAGTTCAGGTTTTCACCGTTAATAAATATAATTATATATAAATTCCGATTCTAAGTACAGTAGAGCCTCGTTCATCCGGCCTAACTGGGATCGGGTCTCATCCGAACACACTAAAATCCGGAAAACTATGGGAAAACCCGCCTCAGTGGCGTAGTTGGCTAACGCGCTAGTCGTGTTGAGCTCGACCGCTGAGGACGGGGAGATCGAGATTCGAATCTCGGTCGGGTGAACTGGAGGAGGTTTTTCCTAAATGGTTTTCCACTCTCCCTCCACGCAAATGCGGGTTCACTTCCTCTAAATTCAACCTCACAATTCCTAATCCATTAGCGTAATTAGTACTTAAGCGTATAACCCGAACGGGTATTAAGACGCGGTGCTAAATATTATTATTAATATATATTACTACAGTTCACCATTTATTTCCACAATAACAAATTATAAAACACTTTGAAACACGTTTACGGAAATGAAATTTCAGTCCGGATGAACCGAAAAATTTTGATCAATGAGGTACAGATAAACGAGGTTTCAGTGAAGTATTAAATCTTGAGTCCCTGTTTAATGTCACAAAAGTTTCCATATTAAAATCATTACATTAATTCTTATTGTGAAAAGTTACTTAACACAGGTGAGAAGGGGGTAAGGGGCCGGCTAAATATCTACTTGGTGTTACATGGAGGAGGGTAAAAACAGGTAAGAAAAAAAAAAGTTACGTGGTTTACGGATGACTCCTCGACTCAGCCGGTAGGTAGCGCGTCTGTCTGTAGCAGTGTTACTCAAGGCGGGGTCCGCGAGGCATCGAGGGATGTAATTAAATAGGTTAAATCTAGCTTCGGTGGTCGAATACTCTAATGCAGCTGTGCGCAACCCATGGCTCGTGGGCCACATGTGGCTCTTAACTTCACTTTACGCGGCACCGTGAGAGGTCAACATAATTTAAAATTGTGTTCGGGAATCTACCCAGAACATTAAATTTTTCTGGTTTTGCATCATCTGATTTCCAGATGATGCAACTTTGAATTGAAGGCAAAATTCTCAGCAGTTTTCTCTACTGGGTTTTTATAAGAAATACTTGCCCAAAGAAATAGAAGCATTGAAAAATCTTGCTCTAAAAATGTCAACATTATTAGGAAGCACCTACTTATGTGAACAGCCATTATTTTTTATGAAACAGGTTCAATCAAGAGGTCGTTCCCATTTGACTAATAAATAGGCCTATATGGAGGAAAACTTGCGAATTGCTGTATTCTACATTGACCTCGATAGGGATAAACTAATAAAAAAAGTGTATTATTATTCTTATTATTAGCACCACGTCTTACTACCCGTTCGGATTATACGCACTTACGCTAATGTGTAATGATAGGATGACTGTGAGATGAAATGGAGGGCCTACAGTTTAACGTGGGATCCGAACCACGGTGGAGACCTGGAATTCCTAAAAAAAAAGTGTAAAGTCTCTCACTAGGCCTACCATGAGTAAACAGTAATGACGACCTATTTCTCTTTTCTCTTTTGTAAACACGTGTGTTCTTTCAAAAAAATAATTTTAGTGTTATTGTGTGTTTGTCTTTTTAAAAGTGTTTCTTTATTGATTAAAATTTTGATTTTGGAATCTAGTACCTATTGCTTCTGAGACCTTAAACTTTTTTGAGGTATGATTTTTTTTAAATCGATTGCCTACTAGTTTGTTTTAAGAGTAGTTGTGTAAGTTTTTAATATGTCTCATAGTTACGATTTTCAAGCATCATTTTTCACTATAATAATTTATAGGCCTATTTGTAAAATTAGAATAAGGGGGAAAAATTAGGTGGATAACTGTTGAAGTGGGGGGGGCTAGAGAAATAAACTTACGGCCCACTATTGATCAGTTAAAGTAAAAGTGCCCTCAGTATAATAGGTTGTGCAACCCAGTCTAATGCTTCACTCTTGTATTTAATATACACGGGGTGGTCGGGTTCGAACCTGGTCAGGTATACTATGGTTTTTTCCTAAATGATTTTTCATGCAATAAGGCACACTTCCTTATATATAATTTTATATTAGCACCGCGTCTACAAACCCGTCCGGGTTATACGCTTAAGTACTAATACTCTAGTGGATTAGATTGGAGGGTTGAATTTAAATGAGTGAACCGCATTTGCGTAGAGGGAAGTGAAAACCATTAGGAAAAACCACCCCTAGTTCACCCGACCGAGATTCGAACCTCGATCTCCCCGTCCTCGCAGTCGGCTCAACACGACTAGTGCGTTAGCCAACTACGCCACCGAGGCAGTCACTTCCTTTAAAATTCGACCTTCCTCATCTCTAAACTTATTGGCTTTTTTTTTTGTCACTATGCGTATCATCCGAACGGATAGTAACACGCGGTGCTAATAAACGCACCTAGTCGGTGTTGAGCTCTGACCTCCATAGTCAAGAGTCGGGCGTGCTAACCACAGCCCTAGCTCCATTGATAAATAAAAAGCCAAGCTTACCGCCGCGCTCAATCAAATGAACATTGTCTCCTCGACACACAGACGCTTTAACATTTTCTTCTGTCACTTCTATTTGTGAGTCCAGTCACTTTACCGACTTTAACAGATGCCGAGTCACAAAATGCTCTTTATTGGGGCCTTCATGAACTTTATGCGCGTGGGCTACCGGTGACATTTCAGTCTGTTGCCCTTTCGGACCTTACCCCTTCCCAAGGTGGTCTATAGTATCCTTCCGCCACGTCAGCTGAACCACTTTCGTTGCGATTCTTCAACTATAGTTAGATTCTGGTATGAAGAACCTTTTAGAAATTACTAACTATTTTTGTGCACAGCAGCTACTAATTTAAAATTTTCACCCCCTGCGTGTGGTAGATATCGCTCAATGTTCATGACAGACACACAAACTCTTTATTTTATTGATAGATTATTGTTATTTTATAGGTAATGATAAAATCTTTCAGAATTAGAGCTGCAGAACATATGACTTAACGTATGAATAAGTGAGAGTAGATATAGTAGCTGTTTTATATGTCATATAAGGAAGGCCCTTCCTATGAAAATTGAACTTTATATCATATTCGTGAGTAGACATAATGTTTAAGGAAGGACCAGACATAAAATTGGGCCCCTTTTAACCATGAATGAACATGTTTAATGGGAGGCCAGGCATGATATTGTGCCCCTTTTAACCATGCATTAATATTTTCAGGGGGAGGCAAGGCATAATATTGGGCCCCTTTTACCTATGAATCAACATATTTAATGGAAGGGCCAGGCATAAAATTGGGCCTATATTAATCATGAATTAAACGTGTTTATTGAGAGGCCAGGGCAATGATATTGTGCCCCTTTTAACCATGCATTAATATTTTCAGAGGGAGGCAAGGCATAATATTGGCCCCCTTTATCCATGAATTAACATGTTTAATGGGAGGGCCAGGGATACTTTTGGGCCCCTTTAACCATGAATGAACATGACCCATTGCATTTCCATAAATCACTCACTAAAGTACTAAAAAACAAACCGGTCAAATCAAATAAAACTCTTCACACAATATGTTGTTCTCAAAATGTATTAATATATGGCTATGATCAGTTAAAAATCACCCGCCTCGGTGGCGTAGTTGGCTAACGCGCTAGTCGTATTGAGCTCGACCGCCGAGGACGGGGAGATCGAGGTTCGAATCTCGGTCGGGTGAACTGGGGTGGTTTTTCCCTAAATGGTTTTCCACTCTCCCTCCACGCAAATGAGGGTTCACTTCCTCTAAATTCAACCCTCCCAATTCCTAATCCATTAGTGTAATTAGTACTTAGGCGTATAACCCGAACGGGTAGTAAGACGCGGTGCTAAATATTATTATTATTATTTATTAGTTAAAAATTACACTTTTTTTTTTTCTTCTAAGTTTGTGGAACGGTGGGGAAAACCACATTTAAATTGTTCACTAAAGCCGAGATTAGAACCGTGAATACAGACAATCTAGTATATTGTGAAGTTCACGCCTTAGACCACGTGGCCACCGTTGCGGGTACCTAACTATAATTAGAGGTGAATATACTAGAGATGTGCGAGAGCCATTCTTTCAATTTGAGACGATCTCGAGACGAGAATATAAAAAAAAGTATCGATACATGAGAACGAGACGAGAAAACGTCCTTTGAAAGTAAAAAATGGGGTGTGGCTGTGTCATGGACACGGCCGTGTGTTGTACGTGAATACGTTTAGTAACGGGTTATATTTTTTAAATAAAATATTTTTATTTATGTATTTAGGATAAAAGCAAGGAAACAAATAATTATTGTGTTATAATTATTGTATTTTTGATAATATTTTTTTTATTCTAACACCTTATTATATTCACTGTCACTACTTTAAACTAATGTTTTATATACAATCGATAGATTTTGACGACAGCTGACGATTAAAACTTAAACGAACATCGTAGCTTCTCCGAGTCAAAAGTTATACTCATTGCAAATCTCGATACGCAGCAAAATAACATCAAAATGGCGGCGCTTCCCCCTCCACCGCACGCGATGCGTCACTGTTCTCGCTTATCGTAATGAATTCTTTGATCCTTTAGCTATCCAGTGGTATAATTTAATTTTGGATGTAGAGGAAATATTCGAAACTACAACATCCAACTGTATCCCCCGATTTTGTTATCATTAGGTTTTTTGGATTGCCCCCGTATGGTAGCAAATTTAAAGACGTATTCACGTCAAAAAAGTTAAAATTATGTTTATTAAAGTAATTATATAGTTTATAGAGTTTCTTTTTGACATTTAAGCTGGCGCTTGTTTTAGATTGTCTTATGTATAGTTCATTCAAACACTTGAGATACAACTCATACATATTTTAAATGCAATAAATAAAATAGTGATAGGTAGTTACAATGAACACCATTTATTGTTTAATTTTATAGTATAACAGCTTATATTGTCAAATTTTGATATTGAAAAACAATATTTATAACCAAAACATTTCTTAATGAAGGCTGTTTTAGAGGAGGGATTGCGGCCTATTTTTGGGTTATTACGGTATTTTTGGAAATAATAAATTCCCGGTTTATTTTTATAATTATTTAGGGTCTTTATTTGCTGTTTTTTTACTTCTTGAATTTTCTAGATTAATTTTTTAACTTTCGAGACGATATCTAGTTTTTTTTCTTTAATTTTCGAGATATTTTCGAGTCTCGCACGTCCCTAGATTATACCCTTTCTACTATATCGGCGTTGGTGACAGCTAGGAAAAATTACCATGTATCCATCCATATTCTTTTCACCAAACCAAATGATCTGCGAGACTATACGTTAAGCTGTAGTCAACAATTTCAAAACAAAACATTTGTTTTTAACTATTTAACTTTTTTAGATTATTTAAACATTAATTTAATGAAAATAACCGTTTGGATATTTCCTTTATTTGTGGATACGGCTTCTGCGGAGAGCTACTAAAAGCCCCCATACTCTTCATACATTAAGGCTACGGCCAGGCTTGCGACCTGGTCGCCGCGACCAGGACGCTGCGACCTGGTCGCAGTAGTGTATTACATTGATTCTTATGAGGGTGGCCACGCTTGGCGACCAGCGACAGCGACAGATTTCAAAACGCTTTCGTGAGCGTTTTCAGGTCGCAACGACAAATACGCTCGCCTTTATTTCTTATGGAGGTGGCCACACTTGCGTTCGGGTCGCAGCCTGTCGCGAGAACAATGGACACTTGTGTGGGTTTGCTTGCGTCATCCTAGGTTAAAATGTCGACCGATAAGGTGCTCGGGACCACGCTATCACTCCTCCGCTAAGCATTTTCACTAACTTTCTTGCAAGCCGTCCAGTGTTTCCCGCCCGTCTGGAGTTTGACACTCGGTAGAGTACGGTACTTAGCAATGTTTGATATCCGAGCTATTTATAAATGAAGTAAATGCAAGATCGCCACTGGGGAATCTGAAACATCGAGACTACGCACTCGTTCTTTGCTTCTCAATGCCCTCTCTGACGTATGAGCAAAGTTCGTCAAATGAAGCTACACTCATTCTAAAATACTGAAAAAATTTATTTTCAGCCTTTATGAGTTCATTAAATAAGGCGTGAAACTGTCCATAAGTACGTCTCTGCATATTAATGGGGTGGACACCGTATTTTTAGATGTACGTTTCTTCTTCATTTAACTAGATACTACTATTTTTGAAAAACATGTTTAATTGTAGTAAGGAAACAATAGTTAATCTTAATAATAGAATTCAATGCAAATGAAATCAATTAAAAGTTGGTAAAAAATTGAAATTTATATGGGTCATAAGACTAATAGGTGAAATATAACATGATTACTATGTATGTATCCTGTCTGAGGTCAATGGACATTATAGGACAATATTCTGATTGTATCTTGACAAAATATAAACATAGGTCAAATTACACATTAAAAGATACACACTAAAAAATGTAAGTAAATTCATATACACAAACAACATATTAAAAAAATTTAACTAACAATATACGAATTATAATAAAGACTGAGTATTGACAATTATTGACCAATATAAACATGTTATAATGAATATTTACGACAGAGAAGGAAATGTCTTAGCTAAGGTAGTTTTTGATTAATTAAATTGAATTCTATTCTTATCTTGTGTTGGAATTCCCTTGTTCCTTATTTAGCTGAGTGTGAATCAGCCACAAAATCTCGACATGTTTCAGCGCATCGTCGGCGCCATCCTCAGGACTGTATTGAAGAGAAAAATTAACATAGGTTATGGTGTGAATTTTTCTCTTCAATACAGTCCTGAGGATGGTGCCGACGATGCGCTGAAACATGTCGAGATTTTGTGGCTGATTCACACTCAGCTAAATAAGGAACAAGGGAATTCCAACACAAGATAAGAATAGAATTCAATTTAATTAATCAAAAACTACCTTAGCTAAGACATTTCCTTCTCTGTCGTAAATATTCATTATAACATGTTTATATTGGTCAATAATTGTCAATACTCAGTCTTTATTATAATTCGTATATTGTTAGTTAATTTTTTTTAATATGTTGTTTGTGTATATGAATTTACTTACATTTTTTAGTGTATATCTTTTAATGTGTAATTTGACCTATGTTTATATTTTGTCAAGATACAATCAGTATATTGTCCTATAATGTCCATTGACCTCAGACAGGATACATACATTGTAATCATGTTATATTTCACCTATTAGTCTTATGACCCATATAAATGTCAATTTTTTACCAACTTTTAATTGATTTCATTTACATTGAATTCTATTATTAAGATTATATACTACTATGGCTAGTAAAACATCTTCACGCCTTGGTGCCATGATAACATCTGGTCATAAAACGCGGCGACCAGGTCGCAAGCGTGGCCGCTAACAACAAAAAGAATTCCCCGCGACCTGGTCGCAGCGTCCTGGTCGCGGCGACCAGGTCGCAAGCCTGGCCGTAGCCTAAGATGGCTGACCAACCGAAACAAGGGCAGTTGATGACGTCATACAAACCGTCTTAGGTTGAGTTCATGCGCTGTTTAGAAAATTAGCACGTTTTATTTTGAAACTAATATTTTGTATGGCTCTCTCTCTCTCTAAGTTAAAAAAAATAAATATTTATTTTGGTGGCCAGTTATAATAAGATAAGTGTTAATATAATACTTTTTAATTCATTGTTTCATGTACTATAATGTTTTCTTGTTGTCATAAACGCGAAACGAAAAGCATAATAGTTTTCGTTAATATCTCATGTTCTTTCAATGAGTTATGAACACGCCAATTATATAGTAATCCTTAGGGAAGTATTTTTAGAATCATTTCATATCACTTTTGATTGATAATATGGTATTACTAAGCAAACACTGGCTATTTCCGCATTGGTTGACATTAGTCACTTTCGGTCAATGTTTGCAATTAAGAACCTTCTCCTAGCTGTCACAACTTCTCCTTCAAGAGATAGTATATACGCAGGGGTTGGCAACATTTTTGGGGCCCCGATTGACTTTTACATTTATTGAAGGTCCTGTGATCACCCTTTGTTTCTCCATTTTACTTTTAACTCTTTGTTTTTTAATACATTTTTTATTTATTTCTTAAATTCAACATCTTCTGCCTTGATAGAAAATAAATAAAATGTACACTTAGTTTACCTTGAAAGGTAGCAGTCATACTTTGACTGATTACATTATGGCCCTATCTTACAAGCTGCACCATAGTGGAACCAATCAAGGTAGCAGTTTTACCTTGACGGATTACACTATGGCCCTATCTTACAAGCTGCACCATAGTGGAACCAATCAAGGTAGAATAGCAGTCTTACCTTGACGGATTACACTAAGGCCCTATTTTACAAGCTGCTCCATAGTGGAAACAATCAAGGTAGCAGTCTTACCTTGACGGATTACACTAAGGCCCTATTTTACAAGCTGCTCCATAGTGGAAACAATCAAGGTAGCAGTCTTACCTTGACGGATTACACTATGGCCCTATCTTACAAGCTGCACCATAGTGGAACCAATCAAGGTAGAAGTCTTACCTTGACGGATTACACTATGGCCCTATCTTATAACCTGTATCATAGTGGAACCAAGCAAGGTAGCATAGCAGTCTTACCTTGATGGATTACACTATGGCCATATCTTATAAGCTGTAGCATAACAAGGTAAGCTTTCCTTTTCGCGAAGGTATAATTTTCCTATGCGATCGGCTGAAAATTGCTGCGAGATCGACCGGTCGATCGCGATCGACCTTTTGCCGTCCCCTGGGATGTATCAGTGAAGCGGTAGTGAACGTGACACGCTTCCATGTTGGCAGTGTTGCCTACCACGCCGAGGCAGGAGCCAAAGTGGGAATTTGTACGATATTTTTTTATCAAAGGAGTCCAAGGTCGTGCCGACAAGGATGATGGCCTACTGGATGGCCTAGCTCTGCATATGGCGAGAGGATATCGACCGTGCGTGACCGTTTCATACGTGAGGACATGTGTGTGTGAGGGGGTGATGAGTATAGATGGGCTTGTTGATTGTAAACACATTTTGGGACTTGTCAAGGATTCGTTCAAGGTCGGCGTAGGTGGAACGTTGTTTAAACTTGTGACATTGAGGACTCACTCAATTTAGTGAGGAATCATTATTTTAATTTTTTTTAATGATTCCTTTATATTTAAGGATAATTCGTTTTCATCTAGGGCCTATTCTATTTATTTAAGAATAATTTGTTTTCATTTAGGAACAATTCGATTTATTTAAGAATTATTTTATTATATTTAGGAATAACTCGATTTACCCGCTTCGGTGGCGTAGTTGGCTAACGCGCTAGTCGTGTTGAGCCCGACTGCCGAGGATGGGGAGATCGAGGTTCGAATCTCGGTCGGGTGAACTAGGGTGGTTTTTCCTAAATGGTTTTCCACTCTACTTCCACGCAAATGCGGGTTCACTTCCTCTATTCAACCTTCCCAATTCCTATTCCATTAGAGTAATTAGTAATTAAGCGTATAACACGAACGGGTAGTAAGACGCGGTGCTAAATAATAATAAATAATAATAATAATAACTCGATTTATTTAAGAATAATTCAATTTTATTTAGAAACAATTAGATTTATTTAAGGATTATTCGATGTTATTTATTAATAATTAGATTTATTTAAGGAATAGCTCATTTTTATTTAGGAATAATTCAATTTATTTAAGAATAATTCATTTTAATCTAGGAATAATTGGTTTTCATTTAGGGATAATTTGATTGAATTAAGAATAATTAATTTTCAATTAGAATAGTTCGGTTTATTTAAGAATAATTCGTTTTCATTTAGGAACAATTAGATTTATTTAAGGATTATTTGATTTTATTTATTAATAATAAGATTTATTTAAGGAATGGTTCATTTTCATTTAGGAATAATTCAATCCATTTAAGAGTAGTTTGTTTTCATTAAGGACAATTCGCTTTATTTAGGAATAATTAGTTGTTTTATATATTTATGTTATTAGTAGGCGAACTCAAACTCATAAACAGAAAACAAACAGCTCCGACACACATTAGTATAGTATAGAATAAGTATATATTATATCATCCCTGATTTTGAGATCAAATATTTTCCTGAGCAAATTGATTCTCAGTAAAACAAATTTTAGTGTGAAAATGTAATTGCACTTAACACATTATAAGCTCTTATTAAAATTGTTAGCGATCTTGGAGGGTGGGGTTGGGGAAGGCAGGGGTGTAAAACGCCCCGCTTGCCACCCTAGCCCCTCATCACTGAGGGTGAGTCCCTGCCCAGTGGCGTAAATATAGGGTGGCGTGAGTGGCAAAATGTCGAAGGCCCACGCCCAAAATGGGGCCCACCACGTAGGCCCGCCCGACCAAAATTAATTAGGTAAGAGATGAAAGTTTTCTTTCAAGCCTGTTTTTGTTCATAATTCAATAAAAAATTATTCAATAATCAATTTATTGTGATTAATTTAATACTCGACATAAAAGATCTGTATATATTTTTCTGTAAAATTAATATTCAACACGATGCAAATAAAAAAATAGCGCGTTTTTTCCCCAATAAATATAATGTAATGCAGAATCTTTCGCAAATTCATTTCTATCATGATTTCGAAGATAGTTGCAAAAGTTAATATCGCTGCTCAGTACTGCACTGTTTTAGCTCATTTGTAAGTGGAAGTGATACGTCTGAGAGAAAAAAGACCTAGTGTAGCGCATTGTCCTTGTATTGAGCAGTGTTTTCTTCAGCTATCGTACTCTCTAGAAGTAAATGTGTTTATAATCTAGTTATGTTGTTGACGTGACGATTTTTCTTTTATCGGGGGGGGGGGGGGGCTTCACCATGAAAGTTTCGCCATGGGCCCATCACTGCCTAATTACGCCTCTGCCCCTGCCTCTAGATATCAGATCCTCAAAGTAAACAATTCATAGTCAGCAACATTAAGAATCACAGAGTAATCTGGCGCGTTATCACCTCTATATAAATATTATCCGTCGTAATCTTAACTCGTCCCTGCGACTGCGTAGACCAAGCTCGGGGCTGTCAACTCTTTGACAGTACCCCGAGGGGAGGATGGCACTGTGTCCTGGACGAAACCTGTTGGGGTCTTTCACAGACAACTAGTGGACAACATCGCGACGTGGAGTTCGTTAATTCTGTCTGTCCTGTCGAGACAGGCGATCATTTGGACAGTGTTCACTTCCGAAAGGAGACCTAGGTAAATCATGTAACTTATCTTCTTATTAACTATAGGTCTATTTGCTGGGGGTAGACGCTAGACAGGTAAACGACGGAGATTTAGTGGATGTAGCTTTGGAGGTTGTCGAGAGCGTTTATAAATGATTACCGCTTCAGTGACCGCATGGTCTAAGGCGCTAATCTCTCAATATACTACGCCGAGGACGGGAGATCGAGGTTCGAATCTCGGTCGGGTGAACTGGGGGTGGTTTTTCCTAAATGGTTTTCCACTCTCCCTCCACGCAATGCGGTTCGCTTCCTCTAAATTCAACCCTCCCAATTCCTAATCCATTAGAGTAATTAGTACTTAAGCGTATAACCCGAACGGGTAGTAAGACGCGGTGCTAAATATTAATCTCAATATACTAGACACCGATGATGGGGAGATCATGGTTCGATCCTGGTCGGGTGAACTGAGGGTGGTTTTCCTTAAATGCTTTCCCGCTATTTACCTCTCCCCACAAATGCTGGTACACTTCTGAATCCAATCTACCTCATCCCTAACCCATTAATGTAATTAGTAAATAAGCGTTTAACACGAATGGGTAGTGAGTTGCGGTGATAAGAAAAAAGTTGTTCCCTTAAATGCTGAACAAATACAGTCGAATTTTCGTAGGAAGGGTCCCTACCATCCGACATCTGTAAAGGTTACTAGATCGACTTTAACGTAACCCCCCTCTGTGGTCGAATGGTCTAAGGAGCTACTCTCACGATAGACTGGACTGTCGATGACGGGGAGATCGGGGTTCGAATCTCGATCAGGTGTACTGAGGAAGGTTTCGCCTAAATGGTTTTCCCACTTTTCTCCGCGTAAATGTGGGATACACTTCCTTTAAATTCTACCTTACTCATCACTAACACATTAGCATAATTAGTTAATATGCGTAGTACCTATACATCGTACGGGTGCTAAAAAAAGAAAGTGGATCTGGTAACTATGGTGCCAGATAAAGCTCTTCATGTGAGAATCGGACTGTATGTATACTAATTTTAGCAATAATTTCAAAACTCGTACCCCTGATCCCCCTCCAAAAATACCACACTATTCATTTACCTCAGCCTCCACGATATACGGTATCCAGGCTTGCTACGTGAAGGGGTAAGGGGAACTCCCTAACCCTCTCCCCCTCCAACCACCTGTCGATCATGAAGTGATTTCAGGATCCCACTCTTGTCCTTGGGGTAGATAATATCACCGGCTCACGTGATCATGCGCAGATCAATCAGCTTCGACCTTCGCGTGCTCAGCAGGAGAGCATATTAGAATTTATGGGAGGTAGGGGGTTAGGGGAATCCCCGAGGGTATCTGATAGAAAAAAAAAAAGTTCACCTACAAGGACATTATGAGAGCACAGATCACCGCTGACTACCTCCAAGCACCCTTAGTTCCGGTTCCGGTGAAACCGACAGCCCTATTAGTCGAATGGTCAGCAACACGTTTGATTCTGATCTTTAAGGGGGCTCTTAGATAACCTTTATTTAAAAAAGTTTATCATCTAATGCCGCTATGCTCTTGACAGATATTCAACAGCTGTTTATATCACCATGTGAAGAAACATAAATTCAATGTTTCTACTGGTGCAATATTTTATTTATTTTAGCAAAAAAAAAAAAAAGTTTTGCCATATAAACTGCAAAAAAAAAAACCCGCCCTTTTCTCTTGTTCTCTAAACTCCAAGATAGCCTAGGTAACAGCTGAAATATTGCAAATCAAACGTTGCGCTTAGGTTAATTATTGACGAAACATTTAACAGTAGGCCTACAGAGTCTGGTGTTTACTGGAATGAACACAAACTATTTAATTTCTATATACATATATATAGACTTGTACACATAGTTTAGAAGATGAACGTTTCCACATTTAGTTTGATCGTCCCGATCGCCCCCTCCCCCTTTTCTCTTTAAATCCGGCCCTGTACAGCTGGCGCTTTTGATAGATATTATATATTACCTAATAAGTTAAAATGTTTTCAATGTTGACCGACAGAAAGTTTTTGTTTTCTAAAAATTATATCAACATTCTAATATAGTTTAAACCAATTTAAAGAGAATAGAAGGCAGCGCCAGATGGAGAAAAAAACATTTGATTGGCTGAGCTTGTGACGTCATTCAGTACACAAGCCAGAGCGTTACATCCACAAAGCTATATGAAAGACAAACTAAGTTGTTAAAAATCAGGTCACATTTTGGAACTTTAAATTTAAATAAACCTTTAAAACCCACAAAAATGTCCAATTAACATCATACTCTATTTATTTAAAAAATAGTATATATATATTTGGCTGTCTTCGTATTAAAATATAACTGCTGTGTACTGGGTGACGTAAGCAATGACATAACCAAATTCCTGCGGTGGCGCTACCTTTGGTTTAAACTGTTACTGTGAATTGTTTCCTTCCCTCAGAGAACACTAATTGTTCCCGCATTTAGATGGTGAGAGAGTGGGAAATAATTTTGTAAAAAAAAAACTTCAGAAAGCCTATAATTTGAGCCCGACGTCAAATCAGACTAGTAAGTCTGACATTTTAGTACTCGTGTCCACCGATGTTGGCATGCATTTGTTGTATACTACCACAACCTTAGTGCAGACAGGGTTTATTCTGCGCAAAGGAGGTCGTAAAACGCTCCATTGCGCACCTCTGATTAAGATACATTTAGCAGCCTACATACATTTCCTGTGCGAAAAAAACAAACAAAACCAACAACAAATCGTGTTCATTCATTGTGTGTTCTTTGTTGAAAGACGAGTTATTGAGACAGTAAGTTGTGAAATATGAATTTATTGGCTAAGGGAGGTCAACTGAAAAGGCATAGGAGACCCTGGTTAGATACCTGGTGGGATCTAAAAAAAAGTCTTATTTTTTTGTGTTCGATATATTACTAAAATATTATAATTCCTTGCGTAATGTTGATTGTTGTTCTTAGTTGTTAGTCTGTTCATCCAATTGTCATTGAAAGGGCTTCATAATAAATACAAACTTTTTTTTTGGGTTAACAGTGATAATACCCGCTTCGTTGGCTGCATGGTCTAAGGCGCTACTCTCGCATATACAAGACTGCCGATGACGGTGAGATCATAGTTCGATCCCGGTCGGGTGTACTGAGGGTGGTTTTCCCTAAATTGTTTCCCACTTTCTCTTTCCAAACAGATACGGGTACACTTCATATAAATTCAACCTTCTTAATCTCTAACCCATTAGCGTAACTAGTAAATAAGCTTAAACACCCGAATGGATAGTAAAATGCTGTTCTAAAAAATAATTAAAAAAACAGTGATAACATTTTACTATATTCATTAGTGTGATTCTATAGGTATTTAATAATACCTTTTAAAAGTGCCAGATGGATATAGGTTACCTGAAGCATGAATGTGGGAAAGTAGATCTATTAGCTTTGCTAGTTGTCAAAATAAGGCTCTTTCTATGAAAATTGGACTTTAAATATTGTTGTGTTACAAGTAGTGTTTCGAAATTTTTAGCGCAAAAAATAGAATTTAGCAATCAACTCCTCACGATCTAGGTGAGTCCAACAGAATAACTGCTGTAATCGTGCCGGGCGTTAAACGCGGGAAACACGAAACAATTGTTAACTTACCGCTCTTCAGGTGGACATTTCAAGAAAGTTTTTCTGTTGGAGGAACTTCGAAAGGTCGAGTTTTGCAAGAGAAACGACATAAAGAAAACTGGATCATTTCATCTCAATTTAGTCCGACGGTTAAAACTATAATTTCTAGGGCGTTATGGGTAATTAAAAAAAAAGCTAAGCATAAGGGTTATTAACGGGTATTAAAAAGGGTTACGGACTAGGAATGTTTTTTGAGGAGGTGCATCCGCATTAGCGCTGATAGAGGAGATGAAAATCATATTGGTAAATCACGTGGGGATAATGAGATCCAGTGAACCCCGACGAGATTCGAAAAGTTGGTCTCTCTCTCTACGCAACCGGCAATTCAATACATTGAATGAAATAAAAAAAAGTTTTCCGATTACAAATAAATTGCGGTTATAATTCACCATTTTATAGTACATAAATAATAGTGTGAAGTATTAATAATAAAATAAAAATTATTATTTTCGTTTTTATTTCAAAGAAAATGTGTCTAAAAATTAGAAACAAAAGAGAGAGCGAGAGAGAGAGAAAAGAATCGCCGCATAGCGTACTGCAATATGACTCTGCGCAATAGAAACAAGTGAAAATATGAATAGTTACACACAAAAAATATTAGGACAACAAGGGTAAGTAACCATGAAATAAATATAACACCATTGTATCTCTGAAATGTGTGTTGATAACTTTATGAATAACAAAACATTGTTGCGACAGATAAAATATAGTGTACAGGAGTAGCAAACAATAGACACGAAAAACAACTGATGAATGCTTGATTTAATATAACAACAATGTTATGTGATGCGCACAGAAACATTATCAAATATCAAAACATTTATTTAAAAGGATTTAATGTAATCAGGAATTACTTACGAAGCCTTATTGAATTCTCTTGTAGCAAACATTACACAATACGCCATACAGTGTCCATTCATAGCGGTTTCTTTTAGCACCGTGTATTACTACTACTCGTTCGGGTTATACGTTTATGAGCTATTTACGCTAATGCTTTTAGGGAGAAGGAAGGTTAATTTTAGAGGAAGTGTATCCGCATTTGCGTGAAAGGAAAGTGAAAAACCATTTTGTAAAAACCTCAGTACACCCGACCGAGATTCGAACCTCGATCTCCCCGTCATCGGTAGTCTAGTGTACGGTGAGAGTAGCGCCTTAGACGATGCGGCCACCGAAGCATATTACACTGTCATATTCTGAAAATTGAAAAAATGACACCTGGACACGTGGATTGAACCCGGGACCTTTGGCTTAGAACGCCAGTGCTCTAACCACTGAGCCATCCAGGAATCGTCCCGTGCCCAGGGTCATTCTTCACTCATATTTTAAGGCAGACGATTCCTGGATAACTCAGTGGTTAGAGCATTGGCGTACAAAGCCAAAGGTCCCGGGTTCGATTCCGGTGTCCAGGTACCATTTTTCAATTTTCAGAATATGATATCTAGATGGAGTAACCCACACTAAAAGCATAAATAATAGCTGTGGCTATTTTATTCTTAAATATTACACAGTGTGGAATAATAACTTTTGAGCTAGCATTGTTGAGAAAGTTAGGAATTAATCTCTTTTTCGCACTGCTATAAAAATCAATGGGAGCTTAATTTAGACTTATTTGTCAAATCAAATAAATGGCTTATCCCAAAATATTTATTTTTGGTTGTATGTTTGTTGCATGGTTATTGTTACATTTTAATTTATATTTAAAAGATAAAATAATACAGTGTAAAAAGTACGAACAAGTGAGCCTGAAAAAGACCCACTACATGATAGGCGGCTTTTCAAAGCATAGAATATACATTTTAGCCCCTTCACTTTACTTTCGGCTTCCATTTGAAAATGGAAGAGATGCCGACGAGAAAGTCGTTGGAAGTGTCGATGAGGTGGTTAGGAGGGGGGTGGGGGGGTGTGACTGCATAGTAACGCAAGACGCGCGCTCCTATACGTCTAGTCTGGCGGGGTAAAAACCAAATCGATATCCCTTTCAGAACTGCGCATTGTTTTGGTTCGGCGGCCATGACAGTAGTGGCTGCACTGTGTAGTAGGGTAGCAGTCGACCTTAGAGGTAGGCGAGTCACGGTCCACGAAGCATTGTTTGGGGGGTTCTGTTAATAATTACACACGCACGCACATCATTCCGGCATGTCTTCCACGGTGACTCCCGCCAGGTGAGTGATGAGTCGGCATGTTTATCTGCATGTGATGAAGGGATCTTGTTGAATATAATCGAAACGTGACTTAAAAAATATAATTTATTTTAGCTGCAATATGTTCGAAGTTATTATTTTCTACCATATTGAACGAACTATTTATAATTAATTTTTATATTTAGAAGAAATTTGATTTATCAAAAAATTAACTACCATTTTAATTTATTCTATAATATAATTTGTCAACAATGGCCTTTTAGTTGTAAAAGTGCGGTTATCCCATTTTGTACATATTCGGGAATCTTTAGGTTGTCCTATTTTTTTTATATTTTTTTATAGAAAGAACCATTTTAGAAAATACAAGTAGAATATCTTTATGCGAAAAAAATTGAGAAAAGTTACTCTTCCAATTGACATGAATGAGCTACGGTATGGCTTGGATTTTCTTACTAATGGACATTTAAAACACATTTTTAGCGGTCAACTTTGATAAAAAAAAAGTTACTATTTTATTAGTGTTATTTTATAGAAATTGATGTAATCTACCAAAAGTGACAGCTGCAGATCACATCATTTGAATATGTTAACAATGTGAAAATTGTTTAAGAATACTTGGGATGAAGCGAGGGCGGGATTGTTTATTTTTATTTCAGTGTCAAATTATTAGAAATATGTTTTCTAGCACTTATACACTCAACAAGATTCTCAAGTTTCTGATTATAATAAAACAAACCATGTAAAAAAATTCCAAACCGTAACAAAAATTAATATTCTAAGATTCACCTAATTGACTGGGTAGCCTCCAACAAAACAACCTGAACCATATCGTCACACATCTCAATTGCGCTGCACATGAGCAGATTGCCAAACCTCTCAACTGCTTAGGAAATCTTTTGGCGCGTAATAATATTTTTCGATGCAAAATATTAACAATGTTTTCACTAAAAGTAATAAATAAAAATATTATGTTCTTAAAAATGCCAACTAGGTGAGTTTTCTAATAATTTTTTTTAACGATTTAAAAAATTTCATCACTTTTATTTTGTTATAATCGGAAACTTCAGACTCTTGTTGTGTGCATAGGTGGTAGAAAATATTAAATTTCTCATAATTTCACAGAGGAAAAAAAAAATCCCCCCCTCGAATCACACACTATCACTTTTTAGTCTCTCAGTGGCAATCGCACATTGATATGATATAATGCTCCCTGAAGGGGACCACTAGAGTAATTTATAACACGTACCGACCAATAATTGGTCACACCATGTTATTTACGGTACTTAATCACGGGATGTCGCATTTCGCGAAGGGTTCTGAAACAAGAAAAAAAAAGACTGCTAATATGATGGGGGGAGGGGGGGGAATATGTTAGCAAATTGAATTAGGGCTTTCTAGAGATATGTTCGCAGACACTACTCTATGGGAAGCTGTGTAAGAGCCTCCCCTAACCACTTGTTTTCCACATCTCGATTAATCCGAGTAGGGCTCTGGGACCGTCGGTATCAAAAAATAAAAATAAAGGTATTCTTATTAAATCAGACTATTTAAATTTGGTTAGTATTAAAATAATTATTTAAAAAAAAAATGTTCTAAAACTCCTTTTTCGAACGGCGACTTCATTCTAAAAGTCTTGATTTTAATAGGAAGTCCGTTATTTGAAAAGTGGAAACTCACGTTGCAAAAATGTCAGAACAAGAAATTACAATTTGTCTTTACTTTACTAGCCCGTTTATAAATGATATAAAGACAAATTATACAGTAATCCATAAGGAAGTATTATTAGAAGCGTTTGAAACTTTTTTTTGAGAACATTATAATAAAATAAATAAACTAAAACATTTCTAGAATGACAAATTTTATTGACCTAACAATCAATGTTGGTGGTCAAAAGTAGCAGCGTTTAAAAATCAGACTGGGTATTTGGCTACAGGCCCGTATCCAAAATTTTCTTTCGCGTGGGGGTTGGGGGTGGGGTGAGAGAGGGGGCCTCATTCTTCAAATATTGTCTGATGACGACGGCTCATCCCAAGACTTAAGTAGGAGGGAGGGGGGGGGGGGCGGACGAATTTGACCTGCACAGAGAAAAAAATATAACCAAAATTTCGTACACAAATATATTGAAGTAGACCCATTCTTGCATTCACTAATAATTGATGTACTTTTTATGACTTTTAATAAAAAAAAATAATAATTTTACATTCATTTTTATAAAAGTAATGTATTTTCTATTAAAAGTCATAAAAAGCATATTAATATTAGTAGCAAGCATGGGTCAACTAATAATTTTTTTCGAAATTATGATATATTTTATCTACGTGTGTGGAAGAATTCCTAAATATATTACAGCTTATTATACACAATCTTTAGTCCGGTTAAGAAAGTGAAACTGAAATTAAATACTACTGTATTTTTTTAACTAGAAATTTGTTACTGCTATCTTTTTTTATAATAATTTTTATTTAGATTCCGGGAAGGGTGGTGGGGGGTGCGGCTTCAGCCCCACGAGGCCCTCTCCCCCCATCCCCCGAATACGTACCTTTCTGGCTATACCATTTAAACTGTGTGCAATATAATCATTGCTGCCACATTATGAGAGTCATTTCCATTTAATCTAGTCGCTATCCTGTTCCGGCCGCTGACAATATTCACGACTGTACTATTTAATCCTATGTCCTTGAGTGTAGTAGTTTACAAGTAACCCACCTGGTTTTATTGTCTAGTACCTCGGTGTTTCTGTTATCAGCGAGCCGTGGGTAATATCAACAGGTTAAGTTGGCAATGCTTGCTGGGTCTTTGATAGGGTGACGATACAATTCACAGATCAGTTGAACGCGTCGTTTTATTTACCTCGTCGAGTGTGATTATTTTGTGATAATACAACCATGAAGGGGACTATTTTAGAAAGGTAACGGCTGTTTTAACATTGATATTGTTTGTGATAGTTATTATTTTTAGTTTCATTTTAATTCGAGAATTACGTAAAAGTGAATTCACTTACAACATTAAGAAACCCACTAATTTCTTAATATCTTTTCATTAAATTGATATAAGTAGCTTTTTTTAACACTATGTATTACTACGCATCTGGAATATCTGCATTATTAAAAGGAGGAGGTAAATTTAGAGGAAAAGTACTCGCATTTGCTCAGTGGAAGAGTAGAAAACCTAAGAAAAAACACTCAAATACACCCAGCCGAGATGTGAAAACCTAAACCCCCCCCACCACAAACACCCGGCAACCCATCACTGGTAGACCAGACAATACGTGACTGGAGCCTGTGTGGGTTATAGCATTGTTAAAAAAAATATCTCTAAATATCTTACAAGGGATTTATAAGAATTATTTTGGATGAGTTTATTTTCACAATCTTTCTGCCACCATTATTTATTATACTTTTACTTCTTATGAAAAATACCAATACGATCGCGGCTCTTAACAGCATCGGTGGGCACGCATACTAAATGTCAGACTCATATAGATTGGTTTGCCGTTGACGGAGAGGTACAAATTTGGGTCCCGGCCCGGTGTTATAGGGTATACTTTTTTCCTAAATGTTTTCTAACGCTTTATTCGCGCAATCGCGGATACATTTTCTCTAAATTCTGCCTTGCTCCATCTAAGCCCATTTGCGTTGTACGTTGGGCCCGGATGAGAAGTAAGGCGCGGTAGAAAATATTAAGATAAAAGATTACGGCTCTTTGAAAGTCACTTTTTTCCATGTATTTGGGCTCTTTGAAAGTTGTGTTTAAATTATTTTTTATTGTCACCGAATCTTACTGCCCGCTCGGTTTGTACGCATATTAACTAATTAGACTAATGTCTGAGGAATTAACAAGGTTGAGTTTAAAGGAACTGTACATGTAATTGCGTGGCGGGAGAGTGGAAAACAATGTGGGAAAAGTGGGAAAGAGGCTCCTAAACTAGGGTGGAACTTGGCCCACAAACTAGGGTGGAACTTAGCCCACAAACTATGGTGGAACTTAGCCCACAAACTAGGGTGGAATTTGGCCTTCAAACTAGGGAGTTAGTTGGCCCCCAAACTAGGGTGGAACTTGGCCCCCAATTTAGGGTGGAACTTGGCCCCCAATTTAGGGTGGAATTTGGCCTTCAAACTAGGGAGTTACTTGGCCCCAAACTAGGGTGGAACTTGGCCTCCAAACTAGGGTGGAATTTGGCCTTCAAACTAGGGTGGAACTTTGCCCCAAACTAGGGTGGAATTTGGCCTTCAAACTAGGGTGAAACTTGGCCCTTAAGCTAGGGAGTTACTTGGCCCCCAAACTAGGGTGGATCTTTTCCTCCCAACTAGGGTGGATCTTTTCCTCACAACTAGGTGGAATTTGGTTTAAATCCAAACTAGGGTGGAATATGGTTTAAATCCAAACTAGGGTGGAACTTGGCCTACAAACTAGGGAGGAACTTGGCCCACAAACTAGGGTGGAACTTGGCCCACAAACTAGGGTGGAACTTAGCCCACAATGTAGTAGAAAATTTGACTTCCAAACTAGGGTAGAATTTGGCCTACAAATTAGGGTGGAATTTGGTCTCCAAACTAGGGTGTAGCTTGGCTCACAAGCTAAAAGAAAAGTTTGGCCTTCAAACTAGGGTGGAACTTGGCCCACAAACTAGGGAGGAACTTGGCCCACAAACTAGGGTGGAACTTAGCCCACAAGGTAGGGGAAAATTTGACTTCCAAACTAGGGTGGAACTTGTCCCCAAGTTTAAATTCTCATTGAAAATAATTTGAGCTTTGCGAATAAGAGGATGTCCTCCGATGGACCTCTGGTTGAGAGGACAATAGGAAGGAAGAGGAAGTGGAGGGGGGTAACTGATCAGGATGTCCGGGGTTTGATAACTCCTCCACCACTATCACAACTTTTACATTAGTAGTTAGTGCCGGGATCCTCCTACACTCAGATTCAGATAGGAAGAAACCTTTTTCTTTACCAACTTTACTAAAGTTATTTAAACAATTCTTCAATATTCATTATACATTATATCATGTGATCTGCAGTTGTAGTTTTTGATAAATATTATCAATACCTATAAATTGACACTAATAATACAGTAAATGCTATCAATGTTGACATTTATATATATTGTATCTCCTGATTGCCAAACCCTTCCTTCACCTCTGACAAGATGTGTATTAATCACAACTTGTGAATGTGAGGAAAGCCAGGCCTCCACCGTAGTTCGGATTCCACGTTAAGCTGTAGGTCCTCCATTTCATTTCACAATCACCCTACCATTGCACATTAGCGGAAGTGCGTATAACCTGAACAGTTAGTAAGACGCGGTGCTAATAATAATAATAATAATAATAATAATAATAATAATAATAATAATAATAATAATAATAATAATAATAATAATAATAATAATTTTGTATCTTACAAAATGATCTTCCTACCAGAATCCTTCTATACAAATATACATCCACGCCTTTCATCTCAACATTTTGTAAAGTGTTTGCCCTAAACTGAATGAGTTTTATTTAACTCGAACTCTTCATTAAATAAATTAGTCATATTTAATTTAAATTGCTATGGTTTTAAATAAATGTCACCTGTTTATTTTTTTATGTTTAGACGTGTTAGTTTTTACTTCTTTGTAAAAAGTAGTTTTTACTTCTTCGTAAAAAGTTGTAGTACTGTAACCGTAACGATTTTCGACCCCGAGATTATGATGAAATCTTTACGTTTTATGTGCCTCTTGACTCAAAAAAAAGGGGATTTTACCATTTCTGTCTGTCTCTCTGGTTGTCCCTGGGACTTGATCTGAAACGATTTCATGGATTTTGTTCAAACTTTATATTTAGATATTTATATGGCTATACCTCTTTTTTTTTTCACCCTAGCCCTTAAATTACTGGTGAGCAATTTTTGAATGTTCAACATTTTTGAAAATATCTCTAATAATTTTGATGAAAATTTATATCTAGAGAGTGATTTACCTGACAAATAACACTGTTTCCTTTGTGTAAGGGGGGGGGGGGGGGGGGGGGTGTGAAGTCGTCTAGGATAGTTTACAAATGAGTGAATTTTGAAAATTCTATATTTTCCGAAATATGGCTAGCAACAATTTTGTTTATAAAGGCTACATCCAAAGAGTGTTTGAATCAGGGCTATATAGTAAGGGCTGTCCCAGTTCTTTGATGCTAACGCTGCCGCCGTTGGTTCCGATAGTTGGAGGGCGTGACGTCACCGGCCGACACAGCGCGGCACCTGCCAAATCACCACGTGTTAATACAATAGTATTCCAATGCGTGATGTTTACTCATTTCGTTTTAAATGAAATTAAAAAAGTAGCAAATACAATGCGAGTAAAAGGGAAAAAAAGGTTTATTTACATTTCAAAAAGGAATTTTAATATCGATAACATCTTTGTTTGGACTCCTGGAAGATGGTTACGTCAAAAATACGACCTCAAGTTATTATGACCACACGCCTAACTCAAGATGTCCTAGAGAGCCTATTTAGTCAAATCTGTGGCGCTGGGCAATTTTATGACCATCCTAGCCAACAGAAGTATATTACAACTCAGGAAAATCATGCTATCTAACAAGATGCCAAAACCATCGCTCAAAATCATGTCTCCCAAATTGAAGAAGATGCTAGCAACGTCTCAATATACTTGACTGCAGAGTTCCTGGAATCGGCATTCGAACCAGGTGAAATCGAGGAAATGGCCAGCACGTCTGTGGAAGAAGCAAATGAGTTCAGCTAGACGAGCCTGTTAAGGATTATGAACACAGGAGAGATCCTGGGCTGAAGAAGAGGCTCTTGCTTACGTGGCAGGCTATGTAGCCTTCAGAGTACAGACAAAGACCCTACACTAGGTACTATTTCAAAGCATATTTCCTCAACTTCCACTAACACTTGGATGAAGCTTTGTCCCATGGAGGATTGACGGTGCTGTCTGAATGGTGGAAGGCTACTATTAACGAGCTCGAGAAAATTTTCAAATCACTTCATGGCGAGGAAAATTCATACAGCAGACGAGAGGTATCATGAAAGAACTTAAAAAAAAATTACTATCTAATAAATTTCCTTCATGTCTATGCAAGAGTTAGAACGCTCATTAGAATTAGACATGTAAATAGAAATAAGCAATGTAAGCGAAGCGAAACTAAGAAAGCTAAGAAATGGATACAATCCAAGAAATAACAAATACATGTAAATTTGTGTGAGTTCCTTATGCTATAGAGTACACAAGTTGTATATTTTTTATTATTATTATTATTATTATTATTATACCAACAGTAGTATATAAAGTGTATGTATTAGTTTTGCTTGTATATGTAGGCAGCTTATGCAAGGGATATTATAGTATTATTATTGTGTACTTATTTTTCTGTGTTATTATATTATTATTATTATTATTATTATTATTATTATTATTATTATTATTATTATTATTATATTATGAACAATATTATTAGAGGTTCTTGTAAATTTGAAGAAGGTTTGGCTTGAATTAATTTATTTACTACTTTGTCTAGTGATTAATATCATAGTTTAAATATTATGACGGACCAGTCTTTCTGACAAGCCTCATTCGTCAATCTAAAACCAGGCGCGCTAAAATAGCTCGTAACTAAACACGTCAAACTGAGCAAAGTATTTAAGCTACAGAGATGAGTCTTATATCTAAATAAAATTCAGTTCATGGTCATCATTTCGTATGCTTATACTACCCATCTATTTCAATTAGGAAAAAACTTTTCAACAGAGTGAAAATGTGTCTGCAATAAAACTTCATTATAGTTCTTTAATTAGAAAACAATTTTTTTAAATCAAACCAATTGTAATATGGGAATTTTAATAATTTCCTCATGTCTTAAAAGGTTGTTATAACAAATTCGAAAAATATGGCAGTGATTGTTCAAGTAGTTTACGAGAAATGTGAGTAATTTTTGATGAAAATTTTATCTAGAAGTGATTTACTGACAATGAAACTGTATTCCTTTGTGTAGGGGGGGGGGGAGGGGTGAAGTCGTCTAAGGATAGTTTACAAATGAGTGATTTTGAAATTCATATTTTCCGAAAATGGCTAGCAACAATTTTGTTTATAAAGGCACATCCAAGAGTGTTTGAATTGACAAATAACACTGTACACTTTTTTTTTTTTGCGGAAAATTCTTTTAGGAGTAAGTTATTGATGACTAATGTTTGAAAATTTGAATTAAAAAGAAAAAAAGTTTGAACATTTTTGTCTAAAATTTATGTATTAATAGTGTTTATTTTGATCAACCAGATGAAATGTTTGTTTTTCTAAGGAAAGCTTACTTGTTTCGAAAGACCCGTGTAGGCGCTGCACTAGAAAATGCGGTTTCCGCCACTTACGTATTGTTTTAAATACAACTATTATGGTTCGTTATAGAGCTTATTGTTTACAACACAAATATAGTTCAGACAGCCTTTTAAAGTTATAATTAGATTTCAACGTACTGGAACGAAATGTAATAAAACTCTTGGAATCTTTTACTACGATCTTTTTTTTTAATGATTGTAATGACAAAATAAACAAGTGTAGACATATTATTGTAGTATAGTGAACTGTGCCGTGAATAATCGAGCTGTAGACACAACACCAGTTTTAACCAAGTCTCCGCTTTCAAAGAGTAAAATTCTATAGACTTAATACGCTTAGACCGCGCATCAAATCTACAGCCTACAGTGCTGACATGTCTTGCAACTCACAACACACTGTCCTTAAGTGACGTCACAGCCACAGAGCGATATTGGTCGAGTCCAGCGCAGAGGGAGTGGCTACGAATGCGCCGTCTACTAATATAAGTCTGCGCATTCTCATTAGTTCAAGTGACGTCACAGGCACAAAGCGATATTGGTCGAATCCAGCGCAGAGGGAGTGGCTACGCATGCGCCGTCAGGTAATATAAGTCTGCGCAGTCTCATTAGCTCAAGTGACGTCACAAACACAAAGAGCTATTTGTCGAATCTAGTTCAGGGGGAGTGACCACGTATGCGCTGTCTACTAGCATAAGTTTTCAAAGTCTCAAGTCCAAGTGACGTCACAGCCACAGACAGTTACTGGTCAAGTACAGCGTGGCCAAGCATTCGCTTTCTATCAGTAAAAGTATGCGACAACGTTCACGTGAAGTAAATAAACATATGCCTAATGTGTGATCAGGATTAACGTAACGTAACGTAACAACTCAAGTAAAAAACACAAACAATGATGAATGAACATGAATTGTTTGAAAACAAACTATTCACTCAAATTAAACTCGAACAATTAGAGCTGATTATGCTTCCTACTTGCAACAAAAGATCATTAGAACTACAAAATAAAGTGTAAGAAAAGGCTGTGACTTTTGGTATTTGCAAGACACGAACTACGAACTATACCTAATAAGGCATCTCCAAACCAGCAACAAACAAACGAAGTGTTAAAAATAGTCCTGATGACTTTACTCGTATCATGATTGGCTGACAGGGACACGTGGTACACTTTACGTAACATAACATAGCGTGAAAATTTTCCTTCAAATAACTCTTACGTTAAGGGACAGTAACGTCATCTTTAAGTCAAAGTGCATAGTGATGGTTTCCATTTAAAAACACGAGTATAACCTTAACGCTACGTTACGTTATGTTACATGAACGTTAAGTTGATCGTGGTTAAGGTATTATTAGCCTCCCTGGCGCTTCATTTCCGAACTGTTGCGAAACAATCCATTGATGTGATCGATAAGTTAAGAGGTGACCTGATGGTCTAGGGGTAAGGTGTCAGACTTTTGTGCTGAGGGTCCGGGGTTCAATCCTCGGTCTAGGCACAGATTTATCTGATTGCCAAACCCTTCCTTCACCTCTGACAAGACGTGTATTAATCACAACTTGTGAATGTGAGGAATGCCAGGCCTCCACCGTGGTTCGGATTCCACGTTAAACTGTAGGTCCTCCATTTCATCTCACAATCACCCTACCATTACACATTAGCGTAAGTGCGTATAACCCGAACGGATAGTAAGACGCGGTAATAATAATAATAATAATAATAATAATAAAGTTAAGAATGCACAGAATTCGGGAAAGATATTATCACGACTGGTTTTTGGGACGTTGGACTATTGTGAGAACAAACTCTCTATAAATAGTGTCGGTTGTAACCATTCCATAACACATGACCCTCAAGGTCACCTGATAACAATGTGGTCGGTTTGCTTATTAGACTATTTATCTTTTTTCGGGACGCCGGATATGTGTGGTTTTGGCTGTCGATAGTTATTATAGTCACATAGTTCGATCTACTTCGTTATTGGTAGTCCAAGTTTTGTCGGTAATAGGCGACAGTTCGTATTGTGACCATTAAAAGCTGGCATAAAGTCGATAATAAGCAAAACAGGTGAGCGATAGGTTTAATTATTGGATTATATAAAACAATACGCTTTTTTCGTAAATTGTTGTTGGTTTATTTAATTTTTACACAAAGGTTGTTGTATGAGGAGGGCATTCGCGTGAAAGGAGAATAGGAAAACTACTCGCTTTGCACCCGAACAAGATTCGAACTTCATGTTAGCAACTAGCGACTTACCCTAATTTAATTTTAGGATAAAAAAAAATAACACTTACAATATTGTCGAGTCGGGTGAATACACCAAAGTATCAAAGTGGCGCTATAAAGACATCCTTAGAGTGTCGATGAGCTAAGGTGTATGTCCCTGAATACACCAAAATGTCATTTAACGCTATCAAGAGACCCTAAAAGTACCGGTGAGCTAAAATGTATGCCTCTGAAACACCAAAGTGTCAAAGTGACGTTATCAAGGCCCCCTCAGTGTGTCGCTGAGCTAAGGTTTATGTCCCTGGAGACACCAAAATGTCAAAAGTGACGTGTTTGTCCCGCCATTGTAGTTCGATCAATGGCGACACTGACCTGCATCACTGATGAGCTGACAACAGCCGAGAGGTCATGTTTCACTCGCTCACTGCTATTATTAAATAGCTCACCATCACAGGGCTGTCCAAATATATTGGTAGAGCGGTACCCCACCCTGACTCTTACAACCCTCAGGGGGCGGCCAGACTGGAGCGCGCACGCTTGAAAGATAGAACTGATTCTATTTTTCAAGCGCGCGCGCTCGATCCGGACATTAGTTACAGGCGTTAGGCATATTATATATGTGGTTCATGAGTGCTAGAAAACTTCTCATTTTGAATTGTTGATCTACTAATCGAAGGTTTAAGCACACTTGCTACTAACGGCTAATTTAATGTCGTAAGATCATAAAATTCATAAACCATATAAAGATATATATATATTATATATATATGTAATGATATGTTAAAATACACTCAATATTCAAAAGTAGGCTTTACAATACTAGCGTGGCGAGAGAGGAGAACACACAATAAATCACTTGTCAAAATACCTTCATTTCCTGAGCCAATTGTAGCTCTCGTCAACAACTATAAAGAGCTATCTGCTATTACGGCGCTTCGCTCGCCAGTTTGGCCACCATCGCTTGCGCGCCGCTCGCACGCTGTCAGTTGCGAACTGGATGAGCAGCGAGCGCGCAAGCGACTGGGTGGCCAAACTGGATAGTTCTTCAGTCTTAAGAAGTTTTCCATTGGGTTTTATTTAAGGTGGTATTTGGAAGCGGATGTGAGGAAGAGCAAGTGTTTTTTGCCAAAAAAAAAAGGCCAAAATAAATAAAATAGTTGTCCAGTACAAACATAAAATTTAATTTTTTCACACGGTGACCTAAAATTTTTTGAATATCTGTCGAGGGTGTCCTGGAATTTGATGACAATTTTTTCTCTTCATTTAAAAAGTTTCTCATCTAATGTTGTTATGCTCATGCCAGATATTCAACAACTGTTGATATCACCCTGTGAAGAAAATTGAAAATCTATATTGTACTGGAGCAATATTTTATTTATTTTAGCTAAAAAAAGTTTTGCTATAAAAACTACAAAAACTCTGGCTTTCCTCGCGTTTTCTACCATACAACTTAATTTTTCATTTTTTTTTCCTTTGTGATTTTAATTTAGTGACTTATTCTGAGATTTATTTCCAAGCCTTCCCGGTGCAAACTGGCATCATCTTTTGAGGATAAATCTTTCACCATTTTGAAACTAAGGCACAGTCTTTTTTTATTTTAGCACCGCGTCTTATTACCTGCTCAGGTTATTCACATATGTACTAATTACGCTAATGAGTGAAGGATCAAAAGGTTAAATTTAGAAGAAATGTACCCGCATTTGCGTGGAGGAGAGTGGAAAACCCTTTCAAGGAAAACCACCCTCAATACACCCGACGAGATTAGAACTCGATCTCTCTATCATCAGTAGTCCAGTCTATTGTGAGAGTGATGCCTTAGACCATGCGGCCACCGAGACGGGCTAAGGCACAATCAAACACGAAACTGCTAGCCGCGGAGCATTCCGGTCGCCAGTCGCATGTAGAGCCGGTTGGTCGCGTGCTCTGGTCGCCAGTCGCGGTCGCCTAGAACAAACGTAACAAACTACAGCCAAATCCGGTATAATCCCGTTCGTGATCGTATTCAGGGAATTCCACCTCCACTTTCTTAGTTCTCTCTGGCGTGGGCTAAGTAACTAGTGGTCAATCATCCACCCGATTTCTTGATGTAACGGGGAGATCGGGGTTTTCAAACTGACAATAATTGTGTGTACTGAGGGTGTTTGGAAAAAATAGATTTCCCCATTCCTCCTTCCAACCCGCAAATGTGGTTAGACTATATTACCTCTGAAAATTCACCTTTCTCATCCCTACAACACTATTGTAATTAAAAATAAAACTTCATGGTGTGAGCTATATCGACCGAGCTGCCGTCGCCACTAGCTATGATAGTGCCAACATTTGCGGACAGAGGGTGTCATGTGGTCAGCACAATGAACCCTCTGGCCGATATCAGTTTTCTAGACCGAAGCTTCACTCTTATTTATTCAAGTAGATTCTCATTTGTCTCTTGAGTATGAGTTGGATTTGTTCCATACGCACTGATTCACAGAAAAATTCTGATATCGCCGGGGATCGAACACGGGACCTCTGGATCAGTATCCTGGAACTCTGACACTAGACCACAGAGGTTGTCTTATCCTAATTAATGTATGCCTATAATCCGAACAAGTATGCGGTATTTTATTTATTTATATAAACAATAATATTAAAGAATAATCCAACGTATTTTATTATAATCTTTATTTTAAACCAAATAACTCTCTGTTTTATTTGACTACAGTATTTCATCTATTGTTTCTGATTGGTTGAACGCAAACAACGTAAAAAAAACTTGATTTTTTTTTAGTAAGCCCATTTTCGACCACCAACATTGATTGAAGTCACATTTTGCATTCTAGAAATATGTCTTATTTGATTTGATAGTTAAAAAGTTATCAAGAGCTTCCAATAATATTTCCTTATGGTTTACTGTATAATTTATCTTGTGGAAAAGAAATACTTGGAGAGCTTTGAAATGTGGTGGTTGAGAAGACTTGAGAAGATCAGGTGGATAGACAGGGTCCTAAGAAGAGTGGGTGAAAAGAGAACCATTTTGGATGCGATTTTTCGGTGCAAAGCAAACTGTATCGGACACATCCTTAGGAGGAAATGTCTCTTGCACGTCGTAATAAAAGGCAAGGTTGAGGGAAAGAGGAGCTTAGGAAGAAGGAGGATTCAAATACTAATGACTTGAAGGAAAGAAGAAAATTCAGATAGCTCAAGGAGGTGGTAGAGGACAGGGTGCATTGGCGTCCTAAGTTCACTGACAAAATAAAAGGTCTTGCCGTAAACCAGAACACATCTACTAATAATTAATAATATAAATAATATAATGGCAATATGAGCTCCCAGTTTCCAAAATAACGGACTTCCTATGAAAATCAGACTTTTAGTAAACGTTTGAAATGGACAATGTTCATTTCCTTCCGAGAAGCGTGTCCGACAATTCCATTAGCGTAAATGCGTATAACCCGAACGGGTAGTAAGACGCGGTGCTAATAATAATAAACATGATGAAGTTAGAGTTCTTTGTATGGAGGGAGCGGGGTCTACTGTCCACATAAATACTAGCTATAAGTATTGATTGGTGGCAGCTGCAAATTACATGACTTGACGTAATGAAAGTAGATCTAGCAACTAACATTCGATGGACCCTGCCACGAGAAAGGCTGAGGGCAGGCAGGATATGAGGTCATTTTCCTCCGCCAAGAGCCAGTGAGCCGTGTAAAAAGTTCGCCCTAATCTGCATGTTCCTTTCTTTTACTTTTTCCAGATCTATTACCTGGTATAACGGCGCCTGTTTACCTGGGTAAACACCGGAACAGCCGTCCTTCCCACGGTAAACAAGCCGTCAGCAGTTTTTAGGTGGTTTTTTTTTTACTGCAGCTGTTATACCATCTAGTGCGCGGTGAAGGGATGTTTGGGGGAAGAGGGGGGGGAGCAAGCTGTGATTCTAGGATCATTTTATTGGCAAGTTGGCGTGCCACATCGGTGCAAAATAGTTCAACGACTTTCACATACACGAAAGGTGAAACGATAGAGATTGCGAGTTAAGGTCAATATTTTTGCAGTTTTCATAACAAAACAATTATTTTTGACAAAATAAATAAAAGATTTCTCCAGCAAAAATATAGACTTTCATTTTCTTCACATAGTAATCTCAACAGTTTTTTTTAACAACTGTCAAGGGTGTCCTGGAATTTGATGATAACTTTTTATCTCTTCATTTAAAAAGTTTCTCATCAAATGCTAATATGGTCATGACAGCTATTCAACAACTGTTGATATCACCACTTGAAGAAAATTAAACTCTATGTTTCTACTGGAGAAATATTTGATTTATTTCGCCGAAAAAATGGTTTGATATAAAAACTGCAAAAACACTGCTCTTAACTCGCTATACGTACCTACTAGGGCTGCCTATGTAGCTACGCTAATTTTCTATGACCCTCTACATACATAGACTCATAAAAATAGTTAAAAAGGTTGAAATTTCCCCCTATTTAAATTTTTAAAAAACCCCACATATTTCGGTTGATTATTCATTCCTGAGTGTCCATGTTGGTAACTGGTATAGAAACGTAGAATGAATCTTTGTGAGTCGAATGATGTAATTTAATAGGGTGGTGGTGGTGGTGGGGTGTCACAACACATTAAATATTCATTTGTATTTTCCTCCTCCCCTGTTTATTCTCCTATTTCCATTTCTATTCATAAACCCGTGGTGTCTACAGGCAGGGAAAATTCGGGACACTTTTGGATCTAAGGAGATATTTTTTTAAATAGGGGTAAGGGGGAATCAGAGAATTTAAATACTTGTATTAAAAATTAGCTCTTTAATTTAACTCCTAAATACTAAAACAAAATTGAGAAGTTATATAGTTGTACACGGTTTTTTAAGCCACGTTTACATAAGGACATAAATAATACCTAAAACATTTAATACTGGAAAAATAACTTCTAGCAACGTTAATGTTAAGCAGCTACTTACATTTTAAAACAATATCAATCAATGTATTATACGTAAAAAACCTTGGTAAAAGGTACTAAGAAAAAATTAGAAAATATCTGGAAAAGTGAGAAAATTTTATAATAAAAGTATTTTTAGCTACCTCTGACTCGTCATAGGCGTAACTTTAATAAAGTTGTATACGTTATTTTAGAATAAAATATAGAGAAATTAAAAACCAATAATATCGCACTCCTCGTGAACTAACGAGTTATTATTATTATTATTATTATTATTATTATTATTATTAGTATTATTAGCACCGCGTCTTACTACCCGTTCGGGTTATACGCACTTACGCTAATGTGTGAGGATAGGGTGATTGTGAGATGAAATGGAGGACCTACAGTTTAACGTGGAATCCGAACCACGGTGGAGGCCTGGCATTCCTCACATTCACAAGTTGTGATTAATACACATCTTGTCAGAGGTGAAGGAAGGGTTTGGCAATCAGATAAATCTGTGCCGGGACCGAGGATTGAACCCGGACCTTCAGCACAGAAGTCTGACACCTTACCCCTAGACCACCAGGTCACCTAACTAACGAGTTAGGTAGCTTTATTTTCCATAGCGGAGTTTTCGCGTGGATAAAAAACAAAACAAAAAACGTTAGGACAGTTTGGACTGAAAAGTGTCAACGTGTGACCGCGGTGCAGTCTAGCGTGGACAAAGAACTGTTGTTGGCTGTCACAGGGATCTGATTACAGGACCATCAAAACTATTGACGGAACTAAACGACGCGACGTCACCACAGCTAGCATCAGCTTAGTACTGTACCGTTCGTCGGCAGCGACCATGCAATTCTTGGCTTTCATGCCTTATAACCAAAGAAAAGAGGGGATAGAAAAAAACTACAGTACCGTGCCGTGATATTTTACTTTTACTGTTCAAGGTAGCTGAGATAAATGGCCGATCAGATGTTGCACTTAAGTTAAATATCGACAAAACCTTTAACAGTACACGTGTCTTGTGTTTGCTGGGATGAACAAAAAACTTTTTTCTATAATCCTACACATATTATATGGACTTGAAAATATAGTTTAAAAGTTGAAATTTTCCCATCTATAAATTCCAAAAAAACAGAAATTTTGGTCGATCATTAAGACCTAAATGCCCAGGAAATGAAAGGTAACTGGTATAGGAGCATAGAATGGATCTTTGTGAATAGAATGATTCAATTTAATAAGGTGGCGAGGGTCACAACACAAATAGTGTCGGGATTTGCAAGGTTCCTACGCGTCATGTAAAACCTGGAATTTTAAAATATTTCTTCAAGGCCTGGAAATATCATGGAATTTATCATTTTTCCAATCTTTTCCTGGAATTTTTTTAGGTTGTCCTGGAAATTCCTTTGTTCCCTCTTTTTTTAAACATAACAGTAAATTATTATTGTAAAAAATAGATAACATTTATTATATTTGTATGTACTTTAAAAACTAAAAGATAATTAAAAGATAATTAATATAACGACTATTTGCAAGTGATTTATTTATTTGTTTGTGACATTTAATATGTACTTTCTAAACTGATTGATTATATCAGCACACGACTCATAAACTAACTAATATATAGAACAGACACAACATCCAGCCCCTGAACTTTAAACTCATCACTGTGAAAGGGGAAGCCCTTATTTCACCCATGATTATTTGCAAGTGAACTTATGTTAGGTTTTAATTATTTAAATAACTCATTGCGTCATGGAATACATAAAAAAAAAAAGGCGTGTAAAGGTGCAGGCTTGGGGAGTTGGAAGCCTGCATTTAAAATGTACATATATTTTTTAATAAAATAAACTATGTACTGGTGTGTATTTTGCCAAGGTTACTTTATACACTTGCCCTGGAGGAAATGAAGAAAATCATTGCAAAGTCCTTGAAATGTCCTGGAAAAAGTTTAGTAATTTTGTGTAGGAACCCCGAATTTGTATTTTCCTCCTCCCATGTTTGTTCTCCTACTGCTCTATCCAATAACGTTACAAACCCACTTGTTTCCTGGCGTCTAGGAAGTAATGCTCGACTAGTCTTGCGCCTCTGGTTGGACCTGCCTGCCTTAAACCATTAGACCAATGAAGTGGGTTCGGTGATTCTTGCTGTCATCTGTGGTTATTTTATACTATGTTGCAGGATTGAACCGAGAGGGGTGTTATGGGGGTTCAAATTCCCCCCTCCACCGAAAATATTATTAAAAATATATTTTTGTATTCCTCCCTGAATTCTTAGGCTAGTAGTTAATTTAAGTCTTTAGTAATTAATAGCAACGCAAAACTCCCAAATTATGTTTGAAAACAACTTTAAACTGCTTAGAAAGGAATTCAATGCTTTAAAAAAATTCCTTTAATCTCCTGTTTGAGGACTTGAACACTATCCACAGCAGGCAGACCCTCCTCGCACCCCCCTCCCCGCCCCAAATAAATTGTTGAGTACAGCCCTGCACGTTTTAACCGGGGGAAATCAAAGTGCCATTGCTCACTTCTGAAATGAAAGCACATCACTGGTAAGCCATTCAAATCAACCCTGGCTACCTTTGAAATGAGAAAAAAAATATTGATCATCCATTCAAAGCAGTTCTGACCACTTTTATAATGGAAGCACATCAATGGTCAGCCATTCAAAGCAACTCTAACCACTTCTGGAACGGAATCACATCAATGATCAGCCATTCAAAGCAGCTATCACCGTTTATGAAGTGGAAGAACATCAATTGTCAGCCATTAAAAGCAGCTCTGACCAGAACGGAAGCACACCAATGATCAGGCATTCGAAGTAACATCGCCCTTGAAGCATCATATGAAACAACAGGGAAGTCGCTGCTTGTTTTGTTGCAGTCGGTTTCGTCACGTAATAAACGCAAAAGGTGGGGAAAGGGACTGGCAACCTTATCTTCTAAAGGCGTTATTTGGTCAAGTCAGCTAATGTCTTTAAAAGCAATCACGTGTTTGTCTGAGGGACCCGTTGACCGTGAGGGACCTTGGCAGGAAGTTTCCACCTCGTCATCAGTCGCAATTAGTCGCACTCGCCCCTACAGCTCGAGGGACACACCAATTAAACGTTGTCCGTTGGAAGGGACTGAAACCTAGCCGTATCTCCTATAACTTAATCATCGATTACTGTAGTGGTTGAGTACGCTAGGGCTGTGAGTGGTGTTGACTTTCCAACTTATGACGGCTTCTAAAAATGGGATCCGGAGAACATCGAAAGCGCACAAGAGGGAGAAGAAACTTCGGATCAAAAACGCACAAGGAAAGAACAACTGTATAACATGGCAACATGGAAAAAATGTATTCTAAACAACCCCCCTTACTCTTTACAATCATTAGGTTTGGTTGGATTAGTTTAGTTAGGTTAGGTTAGGTTAGGTTAGAGTTCGCCATATGTGGCTCAGAGACTACAAACAATGATGCTCTTTTGATGCAGCTACCTCGTTCGCTTCTGACACACTACAAAGCAGGGTATACAAATTCGTCCTGTGCGCTTTCAGTACGTAGCCCTTGTGTTCACATCCCCGTGGGACAAATACCTTGTACTAAGAACATGGAGGAGAAGGGGGGTGTACTCGATGCTCGGCTTCGTTTACCTTCTGAAAGGTAGCAACTTTACCTTGCATAGTTCCACTATGGTGAAGCTTAATAGTTAAGCTCATAATGCAATCGGGACTTGCCTCGGTGGCGTGGTTAGCCGACGTGCTAGTTTCGTGTTGAGATAGACTGCCGAGGACGGGGAGATAGAGATTCGAATCTCGCTCGGGTGAACTGGGGTGGTTTTTCATAGTAATTAGTACTTAAGCGTATAACCCAAACGGGTAGTAAGACGCGATGCTAAGTATAATAATACATAGTGCAAGAATTAGTCTAACTTAAGTGTTACCTTTAACGGTAAACGGAGTTTACAATACATTAAATAGTAAATTGATCTATAAGTTCAGTGTTCGAATCCCTATCAAAATGATCATTTATGTTTATACTTTGTCTCTACAATCTTCTAAAGTTTGCCAAAAAATTTGTTGTTTACAAGTAGCGGCCTAGTCTAGGTCTTGTCAGTGGAATGGTTGGGGTGGGGTGGGGGTTATATAGTTTTAGTGCTATCGTATAATATACTAGTGGCTTATCTTAAATTAATTCTAGGACTAACACAACAACCAGACCTAGGACTGCTAATTTATCACTTTTTTTTTGTACCGCGTCTTATTACTCGTTCAGGTTAAACGGTTATTGCTCTAATGTATTAGCGATTAGGAAGGTTGAATTTAGAGGAAGTGTACTCGTATTTGCGTGGACGGAGAGTGGAAAATTATTTAGGACAACCACCCTCAATACACCCAACCGGGATCTGAACCCTGATCTCCCCGCCATTGGCAGTCCAGTCTAAACTTCTTAGACTATTCGACCACCGAAACGGTTACCACTCATTAATTTCAAGTGATATATTTTCGGCCCTTTCAAAGAATCGAACTCGGGAGTCAAATAACAGTTAGTAGATGATAACGAATTATGAGCTAGCTAAGGTATTGAACAGGAAAGGTAATTTAATGAAATAAATTAAATTATAGCACCGCGTCTTACTACCCGTTCGGGTTAAACGCTCAAGTACTAATTACACTAATGGGTTAGGAATTGGGAAGGTTGAATTTAGAGGAAGTGTGCCCACATTTGTGTGGAAGGAGAGTGGAAAACCATTTAGGAAATATCACCCTGAGTTCACCCGACCGAGATTCTAACCTCGATCTTCCGTCCTCGGCGGTCTAGCTCAACACAAAACCAGCGCGCTAGTTAACTACGCCACCCAGGTGGATGTAAATTAATGTGCACTCTCTAATCACGGCTAACTAACTAAATCTAGGTTAACACACCTAGGTCTACCACCAAACACTTAATACTCGTAATTATTTATTATCTGAATAAAATGACGAACATATTATAATATCCTACACAAAATATTATACTATTTTTGGATTCACCTGGGAATGAACCAGAGATCAGCTAAATCTCAATACCGACATCCCTTGTCATCTTGGACTTAGAATGTCGAATGCCAACAGGGAGGTTTTTTTCCACCCCAACAGACAGGGCTCTGAACAACTCAATTAAAAGGATAAGGTTGAGGAGGGTAATTCAACTAAAGTGCATCCACATAAGCGTGGCGAAGGCATGGAAAAATCACCTCTAGGGCATCCAGACAAGACTCGAATCTCGGCATCAGCATTCCAGTCTGTTGCGAACTTGATGCCTTAGACCGGATAACCAACTCTGCGGGTGGAGAGAAGGAGGAGGGGTGTTTAAGAGAAGGATGACTCTGGAGGGGCAGAGAGAGAGAGAGGGAAAGAGGGGTGGGACGAAATACAATCGTAACGTAACAGTAGCTATGAGCAGCCCGATGAACACAAGAGTGTAAGACTTCCTGTCGGGACACGGATGGCCGCGGACCACCGGACCACTAGGCTACACGAGCATCTGATATCGGGCCCTTACGATCTCTCAGGAACACTCGCGTCTGTGCTAACGCGTGGCACGCGAACGCCGGGAAGTGTGGAACTTGTCTTGATACCGTCTTCAGAGGTCTAGATGGTGGACGTCGGCGAGAAACCGCCCGATCGGTCGTGAGGTGCTCAAGTGTCGTCCGCGAGACGTCGTTCGAGGTTCGGTGGTGGTTCGGATGACTTGCAGGGGGGAGAACAAAGTGCGTGCCGTAAAACGTTAACCCACTACGCGCGACGTTAGACGGATGCTCCAGACGCCGATGATAGTAGGGTTGTCCGGTATGATTTACATCGGACTTGCTCTTTCGCGGGTAACATCGAAGCGTCTTTTAGTTTTATTGGATATATATTATAGTAGCTGGATAGCGTGTGTGAATTTGATCCGGAAGAGTTCTGGGTTCGAATATCCGACAAGTCGCGCCGATATCAGTGGCGTGCTTTGAGAGTTTTTCTTTGTATGTCTTTAGTGTTGTTTTGTTGTGCTCCTCGTCTTATTATGCTCGGGCTATCCACCATATTTACTCTAAAGGGGATTAGGATGAGGAAGGTATAATTTAAAGTAAAGATACCTACCTTCGTGGGAAGGGGACGTGGGAAAACATTTAGAAAAAAAAAACTCAGTACACTCGTCATGGTTTCAAATCCCGACCCACCTGTTTATAATTTCACAGCAGTGCTTGTTTGTCTTTCGGTTCGGATCCCCTGCAGGCATTGGATGGCTGGGGAGAGGGGGTTATACGAGATTTTTCTCTCTCGTTTTACTTGATATGCGTGTCTAAAGCGTGATTGCTTGAAGTCAGTTATAGTTACAAAGCCTTACTAGTTCTACTTTCCTGTATCCATGTATCAACTTGTATGATTCGCAGCTGTCATTTTTGACAAAGAATATATATATGCCCAAATAATAATCATAATTATAATTCAATTAATTTAAAAAATCAATTTCAATTAATTTTATTTAGGATTTAAAAACAAATTACATACCGGTATTTGATTACATATTATCCAAAGGTACACTTCGTTTAGGCTGAAAGGTATCAATCTTACCTTGATGGTTTACACTTTACACTATGGACCTATCTTATTAGTTGCGCCATAATAGCACATTTTAAGGTAAGTTTGTTACCTTTCAGGGCAAACGAAGGTTATATCTTCAGATCTTGCAATTTAATGTTTAAAATATATAAAAATAAAAAACATATTACACATAACATAAAATTTTCTCTTAAAAGTTTTTACATATTTTGTTGAAGTATTTCTTGAAATACCCAGTTTTTTATTGTATTTTCCGCTCCTACACCTATTTGAGAAATATCTCAGAGTCCTGCTGGTAGTTGGTTGATTCATTTGGGGATGGAACCCGCCTCGGTGGCGTAGTTGGCTAACGCGCCAGTCGTGTTGAGCTCGACCGCCGAGGACGGGGAGATCGAGGTTCGAATCTCGGTCGGGTGAACTGAGGGTGGTTTTCCCTAAATGGTTTTCCACTTCCCTCCACGCAAATGCGGGTTCACTTCCTCTAAATTCAACCTTCCAAATTCCTAATCCATTAGTGTAATTAGTACTTAAGCGTATAACCCGAACGGTAGTAAGACGTGGTGCCAAAAAAAAAAATTGGGGATGGTGCATCTCGGTTCTTTTTACCCTAAGAATTTGAATAATTGCCGATTGTTTAGTAATAATAAAATACAAATAAAAGTGTGAGTAGTTACCTGCTTCGGTGGCCGTATTGTCTAAGCCGTTATTCTCGCATTAGACGAGATTGCCGATAACAAGAAGATCGGGGTTTGAATGCCAGTAGGCTATGTTGAGAGTAGTTTTTAACACAGTGTTTTCCACTCTCCCTCCACGCAAATACGAGTACCCAACCTCTCAATTCTACCTTCCTCCTACCTAGCCCATCAGTGTAAATGTGCGGATGTGTACGGGGTGTAGCACGAACCATTAGCAGATACATTTAATTATAAACAACCTAACACCTCCACCTCCCCCCCAAAGGGAAGTCGAACCGAGCACCCCCTGGCGTGCCAGACAGCAATTACAGGAAGGAGCCGTTCCACGCCGCACCATGCTAATATCCCCATCACTCCCACACCTCCAATGGGAGGGTAGGGTGGTAGGAGTTACCAAGGTCGCCCATTTTGATAATGAACTTCACTCTAGATCCGACCTTGACTGTGAAAAATGGCAACCCAACATCTATCTAAATCCTCGTCGAGTGAAATAATGGCCGCGTTGGATTGGTTTTGGAACCCCGTGATCGTATTACGTCATTGTATTGTTTACGCAGGCCTTTGTGAACATTAATTGGAGTAGGTAGGATTTCTGAGGTGTGCCGAGCGATATAAGTTCCAACAAATCCCTTCACGTCGGCATAATATTCTTCGTGCGAAACTCGGCAACCCGTCAATTTAGGTGTGCGGTTAAAATTCATAACTTCACCTAAAAAAGTGTCGATACAGTATTTTTTAAAAGCACCGCGTCTTATTATCCGTTCGGGCTACACGCTTGTGTACTAATTACGCTAATGGTTTTAGGAATTAGGAAGGTTATATTTAAAGGAAGTGTACATCCATTTGCGTGGAGAGAGTGGCAAACAATTTTGGAAAAAAAAACCCTCAGTAGACCTGACCGAGATTCGAACCTCAATCTCCCCGTCATCGGCAGTTTAGTCTCCTGCGAGAGTAGCGTCTCTGTCCACCAAAACGTGTTGCGGGATTATGGTCTGTTCTCAACCAGCTTTCCTTTTGGAAGCATTAGAACATGTATTTTGCACATCGAAATCGGTTCACATCGACTTCCGAGAACAACCCCTTTAATGTCTGACTCTACTGCGACAGATCGCGACTATTATGGGGGTTAAATTGGTTGCAAGTTTAGTTATTTATTTTTTTATCACTGCGTCTTACTATCCATTCGGATTATACGCATATGTACTAATTACGATAGTGTGTTAGGGGTGAGAGAGGTCGAATTTATAGGAAGTGTACCCGCATTTGTGTGGACCAAAAGTATAAAAACATTTAGGGAAAACAACCTTCAGTACATCCGACTGGTATTCGAACCCCGATCTCTTTGTCATCGGCAAGCATATAAATTAATTACTCTGGTGGGTTAGGGATGAGAGAGGAAGGATTGATAAGAAATGTATCCTCATTTGCGGGAGGAAAAGTGGGAAACCATTGAGTACACCCTCAGTACACTCTCAGTTCCCCCACCACCAGGAAACTGGTTTCATTTAGCTTGACATTTTAGAACGTGTGCTTAACAGCGCGGGTCGGATGTGAATAAATTCAAATAGTATTCTAGTCAGGACAAGAATTTAAAAATCTCTTGACAAAACAAAAAGCCCACACCCTCAGACTTTAATAGCTAATACGTGTTGAATTATTGAACAAATACAACAGTGAAAATAAATGAATTAACATTACAACACTACTAACAAAATAAAAACAAAACGTTCTACTGACCAAAGATGGTCAGTAACAATGACAGTTAAATATCAAAGACAGCAAAAAATAATATCCATAACAAACTTTGTTTCGTAAATAAATTGTTCGACGATGCAATCACATGTTTACAATTCCTCGTGGAGCTGTCTTTGGGCATTGTTTAAGGCACTCACGTTTGCTTCGTGCAAGGGAAACTTAACAAAGAATCAACATTCAAGGACTTACTTTTTTTTTTATATTATATAGCCTACTCTTGCTAACACATAACGGCACGTTAGTATCGTGTGTTGATTACTTAGGTTAACTCGTAGAATACGAGTATATCCAATCCGTGACATAAACCTAAGTTTTACCATGCGTTACTGAAACAAATGTTCGTTTTCATTTGTCTTTTGTTGGTGCGCGGTCTTACAAGAGTTTGACATACGGTTCTATCAAAATTATTGGAAATAGTTCCTGGTTCAAAAGATTAACAATTACCTCATTTAATACGTTTTACCTGCGTTACTGAAACAAACATTCCTTTTCATTTGTCTTTTGTTGGTGCGCGGTCTTAAAAGAGTTTGACATACGGTTCTATCAAAATTATTGGAAATAGTTCCTGGTTCACAAGATTAACAATTACCTCATTTAATACGTTTTACCATGCGTTACTGAAACAAACATTCCTTTTCATTTGTCTTTGTTAGTGCGTGGTCTTATAAGAGTTTGTGTGATCTAGACATACGATTTGTTCAACATTATTGAAAATAGTTAATGATTATAAATATTAATAACCACCCCACGCAATATAGATAGATATTCGTTTTGTAGACGCACCACGTTTTATCAACATTTTAAAGTAGGATGGGGACAGGGGGTGGATAGAACATAAGATAAGGCCCGTATGTTTGTAATTTTTTTATGACATAAAACTTATTTTGGCAAGAATTAATAAAATGATGCTTTAGTAAATACGTTTGTTTTAATTTACCACACATGATAATATCAACGAGTTCTTGAATATTTTTCATGATTATTGTTTTAATTCCGATGTACTCATGACAGATATTTCAAAACTGTTGAAATATTCTGCGTGTAGAATATTTAACCAAACGCATCTACTAAATTATTGTATATTTTTTTTACCAAAAAATGTTTTTGTCATACTTCTAAAAAATACCGACCTTAACTCGCGTGTCGTTTCGTGTCACCTTAAAGCCACACTTTCTGAAACGTGCTATCAATATTTTTAGGACATCAATATGTTACCGTAAAGTTTTATTTGTATGTCAAAACCATTTATAAGATATTTGAGCGACTACAGTCCAATTTTAATAAGCAGGTCCTTATATAACATTTAGAAACGCTACTAGATTTATTTTTCAAGTATCCATACGTCAAGTCATGTGATTTGTAGCTATCAATTTTGATATATATTCTTCTTCTTAAGTCATAATCCGGAAGTTGGTTTGATATGAGTTATATCCATTCGGAGCTGGGCATGAACTCAGACCCTCGGCTGGTTAGTGCCGCCTGTACCATCTGGTAGAAATCCCACGTACTAGGGGTGATCATAAAGTGTGGTGGTTCCCCGTTGCCTTCAACACAAAATTTCAATGAGCGAGCGTTAAAGGGCCTTCCAATTTTGCCTGAAAGGCACTTTCACATACCTTACAGGGCTCTTTTACATAACACAATCGACACGGGATCGACGGCTTTACTTTCCCTCCGAAGTAAGCTGTGCTACGGATTTTTATCGCTCAAGAAAAATCCGCCAACCTCGGCTGGGTTCGAACCCACAAAAATCGGGTCCTGAGGCGAGCACTTTGCCGTAAGACTACCGAGGTCGACTGATAGACGTTTTCAATACCTATACAGTAACACTAATAATATACGGGTAGTAAAATGTTATCAATGTTGACTGCCAATAAAGTTTTTGTATTTTATAAAAAGGGCCCTTCCTTTTGAAAAGTGGACTGTAGCCGATCTCTGGGAGGTTTTGTTGGTCTCTTGATGACACAAGGCTTGGAAGGAAACGAAACGTCCATTGAAGCGCGGTGACGCGATTACGTGCGTAAGATAATTTTACAACACGAACGTCTGGTGGTTTATCGATGATATTTGAGTGTGAACGTTTATTCTATCCTCCATAAAGGGCATCACTCGTCTGTTTTAACTATGAATACCTGGAGTGTAACTAATTAATTTTCCTTAGAAACCATGATACAAAACAATCCGTCTTGACATTTTTATCGACGTTCCCTGGACGCTGAGCGCCGTTGAGTGCATAACGCTATAAACCTATTGTAGACGTCTCATCCACGCTCCCTGGACGCTGAGCGTCGTTGAGTGCATAACGCTATAAACCTATTGTAGACGTCTCATCCACGCTCCCTGGACGCTGAGCGTCGTTGAGTGCATAACGCTATAAACCTATTGTAGACGTCTCATCCACGCTCCCTGGACGCTGAGCGTCGTTGAGTGCATAACGCTATAAACCTATTGTAGACGTCTCATCCACGCTCCCTGGACGCTGAGCGTCGTTGAGTGCATAACGCTATAAACCTATTGTAGACGTCTCATCCACGCTTCCTGGACGCTGAGCGTCGTTGAGTGCATAACGCTATAAACATATTGTAGACGTCTTGTTGACGATCCCTGGACGCTGAGCGTCGTTGAGTGCATAACGCTATAAACCTATTGTAGACGTCTCATCCACGCTCCCTGGACGCTGAGCGTCGTTGAGTGCATAACGCTATAAACCTATTGTAGACGTCTTATCCACGCTCCCTGGACGCTGAGCGTCGTTAAGTGTATAACGCTATAAACCTATTGTAGACGTCTTATCCACGCTCCCTGGACGCTGAGCGTCGTTGAGTGCATAACGCTATAAACCTATTGTAGACGTCTTATCCACGCTCCCTGGACGCTGAGCGTCGTTAAGTGTATAACGCTATAAACCTATTGTAGACGTCTTATCCACGCTCCCTGGACGCTGAGCGTCGTTAAGTGCATAACGCTATAAACCTATTGTAGACGTCTTATCCACGCTCCCTGGACGCTGAGCGTCGTTAAGTGTATAACGCTATAAACCTATTGTAGACGTCTTATCCACGCTCCCTGGACGCTGAGCGCCGTTAAGTGTATAACGCTATAAACATATTGTTGACGTCTTGTTGACGATCCCTGGACGCTGAGCGCCGTTGTGTGTATAACGTTATAAGACTATATTGTCGACGCTCCCTGGACGCTGTGACGTTCAACTGACGCGCATCTCTCTCTTACTCACCATGTTGTCGACTTCCCGCCCCCGCTCATCCCTGTCTACGGGCGGTTTCAGGATCTCGGCCCGCCACGTGCACCACACCGCAGGGACAGGGACGCTCATCATGGACCTGAACAGGATGCCCCCAGCGGCTCACGAGTCCTGCCACAGCGGACTCAGCAGGGTCGTCATGACGAGGAAGACGGAGCAGCGGACCTTCGTCTCCAGGACAGGGGAGGTGAGTCGGCCACGGCCTCATGTTGTCTTACCCGCCCCGTTACACCACCCGTCTTACCGCCCGTCCGATCTCCTGTCTTACCACTCGTCTTACCACCCGTCCGATCTCCCGTCTTACCGCCCAGCGTTACAGTACAGTTTTCATAAAAATAATCTTTTATAAAAATTATAAAAGCTACTAGATCTACTTTCACGTATTCTTACATCAAGTCATGTGATCTGCGGCTGTCACTTTTGATATATTTTATTTCCAAAATAGCCTACAGTAAAATGCTATAAATTTTGACGGCAAAAATGTTATATTTTCTAAAAGGCCCTTTGTGGACTGTACAGTAGAATTTTTTAAAGAAAATATTTTTTTTAGTCAACATTGATAACACCTTTACTTTAATAATTAGTGTTATTTTATAGGTATTAATAAAAAGTGACATCAAATCGTATGATTTGACGTATGAACACGTTAAAGTAGCTCTAGTAGCTTTTCTAGTTGTCAGATAAGGGCCCTTCCTATGAAAATTGGACTGTCTTCTGTCTGACTTTTCGTAAACCGACCCTGACCAAGGCCAACATTTTAAACCCCCTTTAAAATTAATCCGTTTAGTAATAATAATAATAATAATAATAATAATAATAATAATAATAATACTTAGCACCGCGTCTTACTACTCGTTCGGGTTAAACGCTTAAATACTAATAACTCTAATGGGTTAGGAATTGGGAAGGTTGAATATAGAGTAAGTGAACCTGCATTTGCGTGGAGGGAGAGTGAAAAACTATTTAGGAAAAACCACCCAAGTTCACCCGAGCGAGATTCGAACCTTGATCTCCCTGTCCTCGGCAGTCTAACTCAACATGAAACTAGCGCGATAGCTAACTGCGCCACTGAGGTGGGTTCCATCCGTTCAAATCCAGGAATTGTTGAAAATATTATCTTCTTGGGGTGATAAAACATAATTCTGTTATTCCGCCATCAGTAGGGTCCCAAACGCCAACAACCCCAGATTTCCTCCGACTGCCTAATAACTTTAAAAAAAAAAAATCAGGTAAGCCACAGGTTTTTTCATGATAATGGTTTTTTTCTAAATCCAAATGGAGTCGCAACAGTGGTTTTATCTGCTCTGTGTGCTTATAAAGCGGAAATACCGCAATGTTTGCTTTGTTGCGGATAGGAAATATCACAGTAAGCGAGCAAGCTTAGGTTTGGTTCCGAGTTAGTTGAGTTTTTTTAAGCTAGTGAAAATAAAGACCAATAACCTCAATTTCTCTAACATCTATTGAAACGAAGTAACTACAGTCTAATTTTCATAGGAAGAGCCTTTTATAAACTACACATTTTTTTTAGATCAAAATAATAACGTAATAATAACGTTTAATTATTATTAATTATTAGCATTTTTTTATATGTATTGATAATCTCTCTCAAAATTAGCAACTGCAGATGACATGATTTGAAGTAGGGATAGCTCGCTTCATTTTCCGCATGGTCTAAGGCGTCACTCTCAAGTTAGATTGGCCTGATGTAAAAGGTAAGATCGGGGTTCGAATCCCGGTCGGGTCTACTGAGGCTGGTTATTCCTAAATGATTTCCCACTCTCCTTCCACGCAAATGCGGGTAGATTACCTCTAAAATGCTTCCTTACTCATCCCTATCCCGTTAGATTAATTATCATATGTGTATAAGTTGAACAGGTAGTAAGATGTGGTGATAAAAATAATAGTCTAATAAAAAAGTATGGATATGTGAATGTATAGGCCTATATAGTAATTTTTCTGCCAGTGAAAGCCCTTCCTATGAAAATTGGACCGTAGGGACCATTTTGTTTACAAAAGAACGTTGCTTTTGCTAGCAATGACGAAAGTTGTTTTACAGTGTTTAAAACGTTACAATGACAAAATTCCTTATTTATTTGGTTAGAAAATTATCTTATCTTGAATTATAGTGTATAATATTTAATTAAAATAATTTATATCGATTATTTTTTAATAATTTCCTAAGAAATGATGGACAAACTGGTAACGTTAACGGACTTTGGTTTGGGAGGACGGTATGGCGACCCCGTATGGGTACACTAGGTCGGGTTTTTTATATTTAAAATTGGCAATTATCATGCTATGGTAGGATCGAATTAGGAACATTATACTTCAATAAAATCTATGGAATCCATACGGTACGCCGTTTATTCCGCAGCTGTCTTTTTTTTCCAGTTATAAAATTTACCAAAACAATTTTCATATATTCACACGTCAAGTCATGTGATCTGAAGCTGCCATTTCAATAGTTATTATCAATACCTATGAAGGGTACAGGGGGGAAGGTCCAATTTAACTCAATTGATATACATTAGTGCTGCCATCTGTTAGAAAATCATGAGACCTTTAGATTATGGTTAGAAGAGGTCTCTGTACTATTTAAATTATTTAAAAATAAAAGTATTTGCTGGAATCCTTATGTAGTTTGAGATATAAAAACTGTTGTCCTGAGTGTGTGTGTATTGTGTCTTTCCCCCCTTTTCCCTTGTACCCTCTCTATGAAAGAATACTAATACACTAATAATATGGTAAAATACTATCAACGTTGGCCTATCCCATCGACGAAGATATGCAGGAAACCTGGATGAATAGTAGGACACATAGAGCAAAATAATAATATAGAAAAGCTAAAGATATCGGGTTCAATTCTCACTCTTTCTCTCTCTCTCCACTCAAATGCGGGTACACTTCCTATAAATTTTAACTTAATCATTACAAGTATGTGAGATATCCCGGACGGGTAGTAAGACGTGAAGTAGTAACATTAAAAAGTTATTGATTCTGGGTTCAATTCCCACTACGTCTCCATGCGAATGCGGGTACACTTCATCATTATCCTTACCCCATCAGTGTACGGGTAGTAAGACGAGGAATTTTTGTGTAGTTTGGTAATGACGTATTTTCACGAAACGCGAGGTATGAGAATTTCCTGTCGGCGATAACACGTCGTTACGAGTTGACGGCTAGCACTTCCCGACTACTTCCGGTCAGTCCGGCCGGCGGGTACCAAGACTAGAATGTCTACCACTCTTTCCACCTCCGACTGGATGTCCATCCGGCCCCCTAGTCCTCCGATAGGCCCGCGCCTAATTGGGGCTGAATGAAAAAATAACAACACTTTCACGCGCCCGACAATCCTTGGTGTTCCCACTTGGATCTGTCACGGGGTATGCCGGCGGCCTCTTGCGAACGAGCACTTTCTAAACGCTGCTTTATATCACTACTTACGAAATAAGTTATTTTTATACTCCACTCTCCAATGCTTGTATTATATATATATATATATATATATATATATATATAGGCTAGAACAGTGTTGTACCCAGTCATTTATGTTAAAGGGGCAAAAAATAAGGTTTATAGCCAGAACTAAATTTCAGAGCAGAGGGGAATTGGAGGGGTAGTTAAAAATAGTTTTTTTAAAAGAGGTCTGCCCTTAGTTGCCTCTAGAAGCTATTTGGGATAGGGTAGCAACAGCCCCATTTGCCTCCCGCCCTGGGTGCGCCACTGGGCTAGAAAGCTTAAATTATTCAAAAGTTTGAATCTTAGATTTGAATTTCGGATTACATTTAATCGAATCCGTGTTTGAGATCTATTTGAATTAGACATTTCTAATCTTATTCAAATAGCCTATTAAGATTCAAAACTTCGAATCGTATCCGAATCTTAGGGGGCGGTCAAACTGAGCGAGCGAGCGACTAAAATACAAAATAGAACACATTGGTTGTAATAAGAGGTGGCCAGACTGAGCGCGCACGCTTGAAAGATAGAACTGGTTCTATTTTTCAAGCGCGCGCGCTCAATCCGGTACAATATAGTTTACAGGCGCTAGGCAATATTATTATATGTTGGTTCATCGAGTACAAGGAAAACTTCTCATTTTGACATTTTTATTACTATCGATAGGTTTAGCACACTTTCTGGAAATTGAAAAATGACACCTGGACACGGGAATCGAACCCGGTACCTTTTGCTTAGTACGCCAATGCTCTAATCACTGAGCTATCCAGGAATCGTCCCGTGCCCAGGGTCATTCTTCACTCATATTTTAAGGCAGAGCCTATGATGGAGTGCGGAAATCGTCGGCTACAAGTATGTGATTATATTAATATCACGAGCTTTCTATTAGATAACGAAGCCATCTTCGACTCGGTAGTTGGCTTATTGCACCAAAGGTCGCGGGTTCGATTCCCGTGTCAAGGTGTCATTTTTAAATTTTCAGAATATGATAGCTAGATGGAGTAATCCTCACTAAAAGCATAAATAATAGCTTTGACTATTTATTATTATTATTATTATTATTATTATTATTATTATTATTATTATTATTATTATTATTATTAGCACCGCGTCTTACTACCCGTTCGGGTTATACGCACTTACGCTAATGTGCAATGGTAGGGTGATTGTGAGATGAAATGGAGGACCTACAGTTTAACGTGGGATCCGAACCACGATGGAGGCCTGGCATTCCTCACATTCACAAGTTGTGATTAATACACATCTTGTCAGAGGTGAAGGAAGGGTTTGGCAATCAGATAAATCTGTGCCGGGACCGAGGATTAAACCCCGGACCCTTAGCACAGAAGTCAGACACCTTACCCCTAGACCACCAGGTCACCGTTTGACTATTCAATTCTTATTATTAGCACACTTGCTACTAACGGCCTAATTTAATTGTTAAGATCATAAACCATACTTATATGTATATATTTATATATATATAAAACTAATATGTTAAAATACTTCAATATTATCAAAGTAGGCTCTTACAAATAGGAATCACCATTAGCGTGGAGAGAGGAGGAGAAAACCAAAACAATAAATCACTTGATAAAACCACCCTCAGTTCACCCAGCCAAGATTCGGAGCCTCCTCGTCAACAAATAACGAGAGGTATCAGCTAATCACGCGCTCGCCAGTGTGGCCACCCAGTCGCTTACGCGCTCGCTCGCACGCTTGTCGGTCTGGCCGAACCCTTAGCTTCGGATTTAAATTTGAAATTTCGTAGCTTCTCAAGACTTAAAGTTATAGGCTACGTAAGGTGACGTGTGTTCCATTTTCCCTTCGCCTCCCTCACCTACATGCTCCCGTCTTACTACCAGTCCGAACTAAACAAACATTTCCAATAATGCTATAAGAGTGAGGAATGTAGAATTAAAGAAAAGTGTACCTGTATTCGAATCAACTAAGCGCGATCCAAGCCATACAAGAAGATGAGACCTATGTTTAATCCGCCGCGTGCGTGTTAAGGTGGGGGCGCCTCACCACGTGTGTCGGACACGTGCCCCTCTGGGAGAGGAGCACTACTTCCTGTGTCCCAGGGTCCTAGGGTCGACTCCTTCACGGGCCGTCGGCAGCGCGTGGCGGACTTGCACAATAGTCTTCCCATTATTGTTCGTCGTTACCCACAGTCCTCCTGTGAGGGGGGTGGAGGTTACGAGCAGTAGCCTTGTCAACCAGGGGAATGGAGGAGTGGATGTATGGTAAGGGGTGGGGGGGCAGCTACTAAACCGTGACCAGCGCAACATTAGTTTTATTTATCTGCACACACGCCTTTATTTGAAAGTCCGAAGCGACAGTGTGACTTAGACCAATTTTCCTAGAAATGACCTTATCTGACAGCTTAAAAAGTTTATTTTTGTCAAAGCGTCGCTCAACACGTCCGGGTCTTTGGTCCTAATTATTCAGTGTTTGTCGTAAAATAATCTTCTTAAATCAACCACCGGAAGGTTGGTTTGATGTGATTTCTATCCTTCCGAAGCTAGGCATTCACTCAGCCCTTTGACTGTCTAGTGATGCCTGCACCATCTGGTATAAATCCCACGTACAAGGGCAGTTTAGCAAGTGTGATGGTTCCCCGTTGACTTCCACACTGAATTTCTATGAGCGAGAGCGGAAAGGACCATCAATTTTGCCCGAAAGGTATGTCCACACACCTTCCAAAGTTCTTTTACCTGCCAATAATCGACATGGGACCCTCATCTTTACTTACCCTCCGAAGAAAGTTGTGCTACGGATTTTTATCGCTCAAGAAAAATCCATCGATCTCGGTTGAGCTTGAACTCACGAGCGCCGGGTCCTGAGGCGAGTTATTTACACCAAGACCACCGAGTTAGACCATAAAATAATATCTATAAATACTTAACGAACCCCCCCCCTAAGATGTCTTCGCGTATCCCAGGTTGAGCACCACGGCTCTAGGTCAGTTCCGCGCTATCCCGTTCAGAATGCTCTCGATGTCGTGCAACTCGCGACACACCCTCTGCCTGGCGGGTTAATTAGCACAATTATCCCGCCGGTCTAATTAAATAATCACGTCGGCGATAAACGAAACAATCCCGCTGTCGCGTCCCGTTTACAGTTGCGGCTCGGGCCGAACCTTGATCTGTTTTAGTCATGGATTCCTTATTATACCAAGCGACAAAATGCATGTAACTGAGATTCAAACCTTCACCTCTCTTTGTCAATCCTGTCTATTGTGAGCCTGACACCTTTTACCTCACGACCACTGAGAACGGTTTAAAATTTAGGGGTAAGATGCTTTTTCCTAGTTTGTCAATTTTATGTTTTTTTTATATACAGGGTCTATCTTAACATGTGGGACCCGCTTTAGCATTGGACAGGAGGCACAAAAACAATTAAAAATGTTCATATAAAAATGTGTCCTATTTGACCTTGTTTCCGAGCTATAGTCATGTTTTTGCTCCAGTAATGTGGAGTTGCTTAAAATTATAGGAAGTGCTCGAAATGACCACCTTCGGCCTGAAGGCAAGTATTGAAATACAATGTATTTTTGAAAGTGTGCGGCATTCTATGACACGATGACTGCAGTCTTGCATCCAGGTCTAAGGTGGACATTTTGAGCACTTCCTACGATGTTAAGTAGCTCCACATTATTAGATACAAACATGAATATAACTAGGAAACAATGTCAAATGGGACCCGTGTTTATATAAACTTTAAAAAAAAATTGTTTTTGTGTTCCCTGTCTACCGCTAAAGTGGGTCCCACATGTTACGGTACATTCAGTTTATTGTAACGTGAATTACCACTCGTCCAGGGTACACTAATAGGGGTAGGGGACAATGAAAGTAGAATTTAGAGGAAATGTACCCAAAACTGCGTGGAGGGAGAGTGCTAACCCGCTTAGAAAAAATACCACTCTCAGCGCACCAAACCAGGATTCGAACCCCGATCTCTCCGTCACCGGTAAATACAGTCTATTGTGGGAGTGACGCCTTATACCAGTGTTTTTCAAACTTTCCCCAGTAGCGGATCACATTCGGATCACCTCTCTTAACATACTACCCACCTGTCTCCTTGTAGAAGCCAAGAAATCTATTAATGTACACTCCGTTTACCCTGACAGGTAGCAAGCTTACTGTGCATGGTTCCACTATTGTATAGCCTATAGGATAGAGCTATAGTGTATTCCGTCAAGGTACAATTCAGGTTAAACAGAGTGTAGGCTACATGTTCATCAAGCAGTAAAAGACTTTATTTTTTGACGAGACTTTGTTTCTTATTCAAATTTCACGTATTATAAATCACATATTTCTTTTATTCCTGGGCCCATCTGAGGACCATCCTAAAATGTAATAGTAATAATAATAATAATAATAATAATAATATTTAGCACCGCGTCTTACTACCCGTTCGGGTTATACGCTTAAGTACTAATTACATTAATGGATTAGGAAATGGGAGGGTTGAATTTTAGAGGAAGTGAACCCGCATTTGCGTGGAGGAAGAGTGGAAAACCATTTAGGAAAAACCACCCCCAGTTCACCCGACCGAGATTCGAACCTCGATCTCCCCGTCCGCGGCGGTCGAGCTCAACACGACTAGCGCGTTTGCCAACTACGCCACCGAGGCGGGTCCTAAAATGTATAGATCATCTACGATAGGAGAGTAGGTAAGCGACAGCTAACAGAAACTTATTTACTGCAAACATTGATTGTAAGTATTATTAGAGGCGTTTGATAACACTTTTTTATTGATAATATAATGTTATTAAGCACATAATAATTATTTCCGAATAGATTGACATTAGTGATTTTCATCCAATGTTAGCAATAAATAACATTCTACTAGCTGTAACCTGCCACAGTCCCACCTTGAATAAGGCGCACACGCACACAACACACACACACACACACACACACACACACAACACACACACACACACACACACACACACACACACACACACACACACACACACACACACACACACACATTCAACGAGACCACCTGAAGCGGCACCCAATGAGGACGACCCTGGTACTAATAAAAGTTCCCAGTGTGTAAGTCGTGTTTGTTGTTCCCAGGAGCCCAAGTTCGAGACAGTGACCCGAGAGACTGTGGAGACCTTCAGAGGCAACAGGACCCAGAAGGTGGTCACCTCGGAGAAAAGGGACGTGCTGGACAACTTCTCCCAGGATCTGGCCAATAACTTGCAGGAGATTAGTTACGATGGTTGGTACACTCTGATTCTAATAAGAAGCCGCCCGTTATTTGAAAACTGGACACACATGTTGTCACAATGGCAGGGGAAACTATTACAATCAATTGTATTTACATTCTTAGCTCGTTTAGTTTGGATAGAGATGTGGCGAACGCGAATTAAGGCCAGTGTTTTTGCAGTTTTTATAGCAAAACTTTTGTAAGCAAAAAAAAAAATATATATATATATATATATGTTAAAAAAAAATTTAGCACCACGTCTTACTACCCGTTTGGGTTTTACGCTTTTGTACTAATTACGCTAATGATTTTAGGGTTTAGGAAGGTTATTATATAACTAGGAAGTGTAACCGGATTTGCGTGGAAAACCATTTTGGAAAAAACCCACCCTTAGTACAACCGACCGAGATTCGAACCTCGATCTCCCCGTCATCGGCAGTCTAGCCTACTACAAGAATAACGCGCTAGACCACGCGGCCACCGAAGCGAATAATAGCTTTAGTGCAAACATAGAGTTTAATTTCCTTCACATGGTTATATCAAGAATTGTTGAATATCTGTCATGAGCATGGCGGCATTAGATGATAAACTTTTTTAAATGAAGAGAAAAAGTTGTTACTAAATTCCAGGACATCCTTGAATAATTCAACAGTTGATCATGTCATAATGTGAAGAAAATTTAACTTTATGTTTCTGCTGGAAAATGATTTGATTTATTTTGAGCAAAATATGTTTTGAAATAAAAAAAACTGCAAAAATACTGCCTTTTTCTCGTCTCCTCTATATCCCCACCTTAATAATGTAAAGACCCGCCTCGGTGGCGTAGTTAGCTAGCGCGCTAGTCGTGTTGAGCTCGACTGCCGAGGATGGGGAGATCGAGGTTAGAATCTCGGTTAGGTGAACTGGGGTGGGGGGGGTTCCTAAATGGTTTTTCACTCTCCCTCCACGCAAATGCGGGTTCACTTCCTCTATATTCAACCTTCCCAATTCCTAATCCATTAGCGTAATTAGTACTTAAGCATATAACCCGAACGGGTAGTAAGACGCGGTGCTAAATAAAAAATAAAATAATAATGTAAAGATAAATTATACAGTAATCCATAAGGAAGTATTATTGGAAGCTTTTGATAACTTTATAATTAGTAAATCAAATAAGACATATTTCTTTAATTCCAAAATGTTGGTGGTCGAAAGTGGGCTTCCTTTAAAAATCTGGGCTTACATGCAGGCTCGCCAACGCTTTAAGTTTCGAGCGATAATACATGGGACTTGAAATATATTGTGTTTTGACTGTAAGGATACCTTTTTTTTTCTTTCTAGGATTAAATATATGTATAAAAATAAACAGATGCTTATCATACAATTGACCTGCTTCGATGGTCGGATACACAATACACAATGTTACTTGTCTACAGGTACATCTAAGAACGGAGGCACCCCTGTTCGTGAACCCCTCTCGGCGAGGAACAAGACTCCTTCACCTGAGACAACCCCCGCAGACAAGTCTGTGAGTAAAGATGATAACTTAACCGTTCTATCTCCTCCTCTTTCTCATAACATGATACAGTCCAATCTTCATAGGAATAGCCTTCCTTATCTCGCCACTAGAAAAGTTACTAGATTTACTTTCACGTGTTCATACGTCAAGTCATGTGATCTGCAGCTATCAATTTTAATATAATGAACAATAACTATAAAAAAAACTCCATGACGTGAGCCCGCAATCGAGCCATACCGACCGAGCGGCCACCGCCATCTGCAATGATGATGCCAATCTATGCGGCTAGAGAGTGTCATGTGGTTAGCACAACAAACCACCAAGCCGTTAATCGGGCAGTTTTCTATACCAGAGCCGCTACTTCTTTATTCATTTCCTCATTTGTTCTCACAAGGCTGAGTTTGAATCAGTTCCAGACCCACTGCCTCTCTGAAAAATTCTGGAAGTGCCGGGGATTGAACTCAGGACATCTGGATTTGTAGCCAGAAACTGACCACTAGTAAAATGTCATCAATGTTGACAGAAAAAAAAAGTATTTACTAAAAGGCTCTTCTTCTAAAAATTGGACTGCATCATGCATGGGATATTTATCAGATTTAGTGTGTGGAAAAAAATAATGAATTCCTTTAAATTTACTGCTGTGACCGTCACAAAACTTAAGTCATTGGAATCCATAATTCTTTATTTTATTAATAATCTTCTAATTGACTCACAGTTACCTGCACTGATAACATGGAGGCAGGGATGCCAGTCTCGTTTTGTATATTTTTTCTAATGGTGGGTAGATAGAAGTTGAAATCCCGGCCTGATATACTGAGTTTTTTTTCATGGTTCCTCCACAAAAATGCAGTACATTTCCTATAAAACTCTTTAACTTCCTCATTCCTGCCCCCATTTATATAGATGTGTGAATAGCTGGAACCCCCACTTTGATGGCTGCAAGGTCTAAGGCGCTACTTTCGCAATAGACTAGACTTTCGATGACAGGGAGATCATGGTTCGAATACCGTCAGGTGTATGAGTTTTTTTTCCTAAATGGTTTTACGCTCTCCCTCCATACAATTGTGGGTACATTTCTCTAAATTCAACCTTCCTTTTTCATAATTATTAGTATTATTAGTACACATGTGTATGACCAAAACACAGGTAGTAAAACACGGTGTTAAAAGAATGGCCGGAATGGTACACAACAGAGTGCGGGGAAAAAAAATTGTTTAAAAGTTAAAATCAAATCTGATTAGGAGAAAGTCGACAATTTAATATTGTTATAGAAACAACTTTTAACATATTTACTTGAGTTTCATGGCTTATTCCAAAAACTTCAATATTTAAGTGTTTAATATTGAAACATTGTAAAAGTGTGGCAAACTTGAACCAATGATTTGATTCAAACCATTTTTATTATGAAATATTTTATTTGCGAAATATTTTTACTATGAAATATTCAATTTAGATTCAATTCACACCATTATAGACTTTTAAAATCTTGATTCGTAAGGCTTAGTGTGTTTAAAGAAGATATCTATTTGCTTGCGCTACCATTATCAATTCTTGTTCCCAGAAATCTGAAAGCAAGTTCGGAGGACTCTTCAAAAGCAAACCCAAGTCGGAGAGTGACAGCGCTGGAGCTGAGGGTGACTTTGCCACCGACTGCCTGCGGGCGCACAATGACTACAGGCGAAGACACGGAGTCGAGCCGCTCAAACTCAACAAAAAGGTGGGGACAAAAAAAAAGTTCAAACAATTTGAATATTTTGGCTTAATACACACACTAAAATAGACCTGGAAATTTATTTTGGTCTATGGACTACATTTAAATTAAAATTTAAGAATGGGCAACCAAATAAAATACAATTTTTTGAAAGACAGAATTCATTAAAAATAAAACGATATGTAAAACATAACAGGGGAAGACAATATATAAAATATCAATAAACGATTCACAAATAGAACATAACTTAATGAGATGAATGCAATGTTTACATATTTTTCTTAGTGGTTTCTTTAGTAATTAAGATTCTTAAACATTATTGTAAATGTTCCTCGTTGTGTTGAATAGAAATTCTATATACTTCCATAAAACATATTTTTTAGCTCAGGTATTTTATTTTAGCACTTCTGATTCCCGTGTTCATGTTATCAGTTTTTCACTTATTTTCTAGCGCTTTTATATTATTGATATATAAAGCATATGGGCCGCATAAAAATATGTGTTGGGCCACATGCACACATGCAGCCTGCGGGACTTTGCCCAGGGTTGTACGAAAAGAATTCATTGTAACACTGCCAATACAATAACCTTTTAGTTTATAAATATCCTTAGTAACTGGGGCTATACACTTCACACTAATTGTTTCAAGTAATTTTAAGATACCTCAGTGCTATTAAATACCGATACCTTACCTATTAAAATATATATTTATATATTTTATGTTTCAATGCTCTAATTTATATGATATTTTACCTCTGTTCAAATTGATTTATAAACCATTTGTTTTGCACTTATTCTTACTTTTTAACTTAAACTAATTTAATTCTGTTTATTAATGTTTCAAACGTATATATATAAACTTGTATTCTTCAACTTTTAATTTGAATTCAAATACATCAGTTGTTTTCAACTCTTAAGCTATAATTATATAACAATTAATAAATCACTTTATTTCATAGTAGTACCAAACATTATCATTGTATACAATATTAAAATTTTACTCCCTGGCTTTATACAAGTAATTTAATACACTAGGCTGATAAACATATCTTTACTTTAATATTTCTTACAAGACATTTAGCCTGACCACTCCTCCACCTTTTAGCCCATTCCAACCCATGTTAAGTAGCTTTCCATATCAAGAGTGAATGTCATTATTTAATATGAAAGCATAAATGACACTAAAAGAGGGATTTGGCTTTAATACAACTCTGAATGGAAAGTATCTATCTATAAGTATGTTTATTAATGGTGACAACATAACAATAATATATTTTTTCAAAACTAAAATTTAAGTATATCTTGTTAAGTAACATTACCCATTGTAACACCATGTACACATTAGAGCTTTTTTATTTTTATCATCCTGTCCTACTACTTATTCAGGTTAAATACATATATCAGATAATCACTCTAATGTGGCAGGGATGAAGAAGGAAGAATTTTAGAGATAATCTACCCAATTCGCATGGAAGGAGAGTGTAAACCATTTTAGGAAAATACATCCTCAGTATACTGACCGGGATTCAAACCCCGATCTCCCCGTATTCGCAGTTCAGTATCAACAGGAGAGTGATGCCTTAAACCGTTTGGCCACTGAAGTGAACTACATAAGAGCTCACCTCTACCATCCTCTCAACAGCATCACGTGGTTCATGGATGACCCCTTTTTTATAAAGTTAACACAATATTTCACTCTTGATATTTTGTAGATTTGCAAGTACAGCGAGGAGTGGGCAAAGTACCTGGCCTCTCGTGGCATTATGGAGCACCGCCAGAACAACGAGTACGGGGAGAACATATTCTGCAGTTGGTCGTCCAACGCCAACTACAAGGTGACAGGGACCGAGCCGGTGGACAACTGGTACAGTGAGATCAAGGATCATCCGTTTGGACGAGAGCCTCGGGACCTCAAGTCTGGTCAGTAGCTGGGACAGTTGCAGGGAGCATCCAGAGACTGCCATTACAGAGAGCACCAAGTCACTGTTGACACAATCTGATTTACATTGGAGGCCTATTATTTGAAAAATGGAAACTCATGCTACCACAGAAAAAAATATCACAAAAATAATAATAATAAATAAGGTTTAAATTAAGAGGGATAGCCAGCAAACTTACCTTGGTGATAATGGAGTAGAAATTGTTTAGATAGAACATTTAAAAACACAAAAAAAACCTTTTAAGGACAAGCTTTCACTGTCAGCACATTAAAAATGTGTTTGTGTGTTTTTTAGTGTTATATCTAAACAATTTCTACTCCAGGAGCATCAAGGTAAGTGTGCTGGCTATCCCTCCTAATTTAAACCATAGTGCTCTATTCCAAATAACCATAATAAAAATTTAAAAAATAAAAAATAATAATATCAACAATAACAACAGTAATAATAATAAAATAATAATAATATAATAATAATAAAATAATAATAATAATAATAATAATAATAGTGATAATAATAGTGATAATAATAATATATAATAATAATAATAATAATAATAAATAATAATAATAATAATAATAATAATAATAATAATAATAATAATAATAATAATAAATAATAAACCATATTTGCAAACTTTCTGCTATCTGTTCCTCCCATTTATTTTCTGGTCTCCCTTGTCTTTTCCTTGTATACTTTATCTCTATCATTCTATTTGATATTATCTTCTTTTTCCATCTTATTACATTCCCATACCATATCAACCCTTGCTTCCTCTACATCTAATGTAATCCCTGTACTCCCACTCTTGCCCAAACATCTTTATTCCTAATCTTGTTTTACCTAGAGACAGCTAACATGCTCCTCACAAACTTCGTTCCCCAAAGCCTCCATATTCCTAGACCCTCTTACATTCATGCCCATGTTTTTGCTGCATATGTGACTATGGAAAGTATGCCATGTACAGCACATCTCTTTTCCATAGCAGGTCTCTTACAAACCTATAGAATAACTCCCACTGCTTTCCTCTTGTTATTAGATACTCTCTACTCTCACCCTATATTTTTAAAATCTTGCATCCAATGTTTTCTCAAATATTCCTAAAGGAAGGTCCCAACCCTAGTCCTATTGTTCATGTTAACATTTGTTTTTTAATAATCCCATTTTCAGGTCACTTCACTCAAGTGGTGTGGAAGGGCAGCAAGGAGCTTGGCGTCGCAGTGGCCAAGAGTCCGCAATGGCAAATATTCGTAGTCGCCAACTATTCACCGCCTGGTAACTTCATCGGGAGCTTTGCCGTCAATGTACCTCCCCCATTAGGGTGAGTGATAGGGCGTCGCTTTGGCGCCACAACATTTTAAAATAGGGACCTATTTCAATGGCCAAATGGTCTAAGGCGTCACTCGTGTGTTGGACTGGCCTGTTTATGATGGGGAGGTCAGAGCTCGAATCCTGGGTGGGTCTACTCAGGGTGTTTTTCTCTAAATGGTGTCCACTCTCCTTCCATGCAAATGCAGGTAGAGTATCTCTAAAATGCTTCTTCTTCATCCCTACTCCAGTAGCTTAATCATCATATATATGTATAACCTGAACAAATAGTGAGACGAGGTGATAAAAAAAGGATGATAGACAGGTTTTTTTTTTGGTCCAATAAATGTTGTGTCCAATTTCATTGTATATTTTAAAGTATTAGTGTATCCTAGCTCAATGGTATTCAACCTTCTTTTGGTTGAGTACCTTTCATTCGTAAATACTAACCTCAAGTATTCCAAGATTAATATATATAATATGCTAGCTAAAACCCATACTCCTAGTCATACTAGTGTTTTTTTTTAGCTAATTACTTGACTTAGGTAAAAAGTTTTATCAAAAACTAATAAAGTATAATTAGTTACATATTTTACAGAATCCTAATTAAAATCTGTTTCTAGCTTTGAAATGGAAATAAATAGAAAACATTAATGAGAATATAAAATTCATATTTGAGTGAAAATAGATAAGAAACATAATAACTAATGATAGCCTGAGGCTTGCTTCTTAGAACACAGTTTTTTTTTTTAATTAGGTTTAAATTAGGTTAATTGGACAGAAGAAAAATGTCTGCCATTATCAAATTATGTTTGTATAGCCCTAATAAAAATACTGCATGTCCCCAGGTTGAAAATAACTGGTTTAGTTCTATTTTTTAGCTTCAATAATGAAGTTTTTTAAGGTGTGGGTGGATATTTAGACATCCCTGGCATGCAAATGCAGGCACATTTCCTTTAAATTAAGCCTTCCTTAGACCTAACACATGAGCGTATAACTCCAAAGGGTAGTAAGATGTGGTGCTAAAAAAAAAATTCACGACCATAGATGAGTTGAATCCCAATCTTAAATTTTCTTTCAAATCTCGAATCTAAATTGGAATCTTTAAAAATATTTAATCCCAAAGTGAAAATGTTTAAAATTGAAATAATTTTTTTTAAGGGTTGGTGACATTGACATATGCAATTTCGTCATAAACCAACAAAGAAAACTTTTTTTTTTAGTAAATTATTTATATTAATACAATTTGGTCTATTTTTTGTGATTTTTTTACTCTCCCAACTACACACATTTATATAATTCCTTTTGCCAAATGATTACAATTATTATTTAAAGTCAAGGTCTTCATAATTAATTGTATTCGAGATTTTTATGAATCTTCAATCTCTCGAATGCCATAGGATTAAAGCATCCCATCTCTAGTCACAACTCATCATTATAAATGTTAAGGTTTATGTTCCAGGCCCGGCTCTCCCACCACTAATGGAGTACCAGCAATCACCCCGACGCCGGTCAAGACGAAGCCAGAACCTGTCAGTTCTAGCGACAAAAGTTTCGAAGAGGAGGGGCTGAGGGTTCATAATGAATACAGGAGGAAACATGGAGTGCCAGAGTTGAAGATAAACAAACAGGTTGGGTAATAATCAGCACAGGTGATGATGCTCCTCACCTCCCCCCTTTTCCTACTTCCCCAGTTCTTAGAAAAGAGTTTATTTTGAGTTCGACAAACAGATACTAGGTAGATCATTAAATAAATATATTCCCAAACTTGCCACTCCTTTACCCCCAACCTGTTGATCTGTTTTAAAAACAAACTATAATACTTTCATTCTGATAAAATTTACTAAAGCATCGTCTATCAGAAATAGTAAAGTCCAATTTTAACATGAAAAACCTTATTTGTCAGCTAGAAAAGTTACTAGATCTAGTTTCACTTATTCATACATCAATTCATGTTATTTTTTATAACTTGATTTTCTCATAAATATACATTTGAAAGCCCTTTTAAAATCATATTTTTGCTGTCAACATAGATAACATTTTACTAAATTATTAGCACTCTTTTATGGGTATTGATAATATATTGAGCTTTAAAAATCCGTAGTACAACTTCCTTCAGAGGGAAAGTAAAGTCGTTGATCCTATGTCAATTGTGGTGTGTAAAAGAACCCTGGAAAGTATTGGAAAATATCTTTCTGGCAAAATTAATAGGGCCTTTAGCGCTCCCTTATATAAATTCAATGTGGAAGTCAACGGGGAGCCAGCACACTTTCTGATCTCCCCTAGTAAATAGGATTTCTACCAGGTGGCGCAGGCAGCACTAACCAGCCGAAGGGCTAAGTGTGTGCCCAGATCTCGTCGGATAAAAATCACATCAAATCAACCTTTAGGTTGTTAATTTAAGAAGAATATTTATCAAAAATGACAGCTGCAGATCACATGGACTGACATATGATATATGGCTGTCAGATAAGGCCATTTCAATAAAAATTGGGTTCTAATATGTAGTATCAAAGGAAAAGAATGGACAAGAGTGAAGAAACAAGAATGTTGGTCAGAGAGTGGAAGATCTATAAACTAACACTATTAGTTAAAAAATATTATTAATGTTGAAAAATTTTTTTTTGTAAATTTATTTCCAACACGGCTAAACCTTGCTCTTAAAAAAATATATTTGATTTTCACAACAACATAAAACTATGTACCATTGATCAAATACTGCAAAAATAATCCTGAATTAGAACCAATTTTATTTCTATGATTTTTTTGTTGTTGTAAATGTTCAGTAGTTAAAATATATCTCATATGTGTGACTTGTAGATGTGCACATATGCGACGGACTGGGCCAAAACGTTGGCAAAGGAGGATAGGTTCGGGCACAGGCCCGATTCCAAGTATGGGGAGAACATCTACTGCATGTGGAGCTCCGACCCAGCCGCCAAGGTCACGGCCAAGGACGCTTGTGACTCTTGGTACAAGGAGATCAAGGACCACATTTTCGGAGTCGAGCCTCGAATGCTCAAGTCAGGTGCGTTTCCTTCCCGAGGTTCAAACCCTCGTAAACTCTCTCTTAACACTCTTCACTGGTGGAATGGTTTAAGCCTATAAGGCATCACTCTTCCAAAAGATTGGACTGCCGATAATGGGGATGTTGGAGCTCAAATTTAGGTCAGATGTATTATTTTTTTCTAAATGCTTTTACACTCTCCCTCAAAACCAATGTGGGTACACTCCTCCTAAATTCAACCTTCGGTTCAAAACCAGGAATGAAGATGGGTTTAAAAAGAAAAGATATGCTTCTAAGTTGGGGCTAGGCATGTATGAAACTTTACAGATGTAAAACATTCGGATGATATCTTACCTACAGTGGTGTTTGGGTTATTTCTGCTTGAGAGGATTGTACTAGTAAACTGTTCTCTCTTGCACACTATCTATTTTACCATCCACACACAATAATGTAATGAGTGAATGTGTGTGCATTGAGTTTAAAAGGCAAGGAAACAATTTACTAGTACAGTCTTGTCAAGAGGAGATGGCTCTGGAAACAGCCCACAGCCATCCCTGTTTGTCAATTATTATGTGGAAATTGCATTAAGCCTGTTAAAGTATATTATTAAATAAATATGATAGAATAAATGGTAGGAAATGAAGCACAAATAAATGTAAAAATCATTTACACATATATAAACACCCTTCAATATTTCCATGACTCATGGCATCTTCAGCAGGATTGAACAGAAAGGTGGTTTCATTGTTGCCAACTTAGTTGTGGAAAGATGTAAACATCCCTAGTGTATTTTAAATATCCCTTGAGATTCTCATATTGTTCTCTATGTAGACGGTAGGTGGTGTTAGTGGTGAAGCAAGGCTTAAATATGGATTTTTTTTGCACCACATCTTTCTACTCTTTTGGGTTAAATGCTAAATAAGGAATAGTTACAGAATAATTAGGTAAGGTGGTTTTCTAGACTTTGTTACCAATTGGTGTGCCAGTTCCCAACTTCTTAGCTGAGACATATTGCATTGGCTTTTGTTGAAGGGTTTTAAGAGTGGCTGTATATCATCATCATCATCATCATCATGAATTGTTTTCAGCCTATGACTGGGTCAGTTTAGTAAAATGCGTCAATCTCCATCTTTTCTTCCAACTGTGTAGCAGTCCTCAAAGATGAGGTTATTATTGGAGGCTTAATTTACTTTAATCTATATTAATAAAATGAAGAGTTTGTTTGTCCATTTATCATGAGTGTTGCACAATATATACCTCACGCAGAAGTATAAAATTTAAAATCATTAGCCCGTGCTCAAACATATGCACCTCGAAACTGGAATTTTAAATTTTTGATTAGATGTTTTTAAATTTATTAAAAACTGGGTCAGAATTGTATAATAGTACAGTGTAGAAACGCTGTACAATAATGTAAAGTAAGTGATAGTGAAGGAGAAAGAGAAAAGTGTTTTTTCTTTCCAGGCCTAACCTAACTATTCTTTCAGGTTGGCTTCCTTTACTATCAATTACTTTACATTATTGTATAGTGTTTCTACACTATCTTAGTATAAATTTCCAAGCCACCTGGCACTAATTCATTTTATTATCAAACTGGGTCAGAAGAAATAGAATGAAGTTTTTTTTCTGTCTGTTTGAAACAAGGAAAAGTGTTGACTGAGGTAAACACGCAATGCATTGCTGAGTACTTGTGCTAGTATAAACTATAAGAAAAATCTTTCTACTTTCAAGGCATATAAATTTATATCAGGAATCCCTGCAAAAAATGATTTACCTTTTTTAATTAATTTTTATTTTTATTTAGGTCATTTCACTCAGATGATTTGGAAAGGCAGCCAGGAGCTTGGTATCGGGCTGGCAAAGAGTAAGAACGGCAGAACACTCATTGTTGCCAACTATCACCCACGAGGGAACTGTATCGGACAGTTTGCAGTCAACGTCCCGCGGCCTCGCTGACACATTCCAAACAAGAGGAAAAAAACTACTGCAGCATCACATCTTAAACCAAAAAATATTCCCTAAGAAGTGTGAGAGCTATGATCATAGATGTCCATAAAAATAACAAATTACCAACTAAAAAATAATATTAAATTATTCTTCTCTTTAATAACTACAATGATTGAGAAGATATTTTTAAAAGTTTAGAAAAAAATATTTTACAGCGTAACAAAACTACCTGCATTTAATTGCTCTAAACTAGTAGAGAAGGAATAAGAGCTAAAAAATGTGCCCACATTTGCACATTAAGAGGGGAAAAATCATCCTCATTATATCCGGCTGGGATTCACATCCCGACCTCCCAGTCACCATAAAACCAGACTGGACAAGTTTAATGTTTATTCCACATGCTCTCCAATGTGGGTGGTACTGCTATAAAGGAAGGCTCTACAAGCTATTTCCTTAGTTTATATATTCAGTTCCTATTTTATACTTTTTTCTAATATCTTCCCCACTCAAATCTTTCCACCTTTTCCTTGGTACCTATATCAACTGGTAATATTACTTCAACATCTTTCTAGAGGAATCTATGGGCCAGTTTCATAGTCAGACTGAGTGCGCCTCAAATGCGGCTTGATACTAAATACGGGACAAAACCTACTTAGATCAGAATGGAATGGGTCAGTTTTATCTTGTATTTAGTGTCGAGCCATACTTGAGATGCATGCTAAGTCTGACTATGAAACTGGCCCTATATCTTTGTATGTCAACATAAATGCAGTTTTTATTGTTCTATTCTTCATTGAGCTAATATTACCAAATATAATCGAGTTATTCAAACCATTTTATATTGCAAATTTATCAACACATTTGACAACTTTTATATGATTAAAAATAAAAAAAAAAAAATTATTCATCAAAATCTATAAAGTCATGCCCAAGGAAAAATGAAAAGATGACATAAATTATATTTAACCTGTTATTTTAAATATTGTAGCCATGTTATATAGAATGAAATACATTAAATATCAACATCATTCCACAAAGATGGTTGGTAAGATCAAGTAATTTCATTAAGTATGTAATATGTGATTAATATAATTTGTTATTTTTAATCTCAATTATTTTACAACAATAACTAGTATATTATTGAACAATCAATGTTATTTTCATTTGATTTGAATGAAATATTCACAATATTAGGTATAAAATTAACAGAGGGTATGTATCACATTATTACTTTAAAATAGTGTGATTGTAGTTTTATTTTGAGTGATATTTTATAAGTCATTCCAAAGAAATAAATTTTTGATGTTACTTATTATTCCAAAGAAGTTCAGTAATATTATCATTATTGTATTTTTATATAATTCAAAGAAAATATATATGTAATTATATTAAAGCAATACCTCACTCACTCTTCCTAAGGATTATTGACTAGAGCACTGATGAAAGTCGAAGCATAGCCTTTATTTAGCTTGCAAATGCATTAGGGCCACCTATTTTTTTATAACTAACTATATAACACCTGTGAATGCTTGCAACACCTAAGCATGATATAACAATGTAATAATACTGTTATCACAAAAAAATAACTCTGAACTGTTTATAATATAATCACAAAAAAAAATTGTATGAATAGTTTGGTTATTTTAATCACAAAATAAGTATTATTAATATGTTTAGTCACAAATATAAGAGCTTTAATGCGGACAATTAAAAAAAACAATGCACACTGAATGACTTCTATTAAAAGACTGAACAATGAAATAAACAAACAAGAGAGCATACGGTGGGGATGATATGCAACGAAAGAGCGAAGCAAGCTACAGAATTTGGAAACGTGGTTATTATTGAAACCCAACAAAAGAGTGAAGTGACAAAACTCGAGGTATTGCTGTAATAACTTCTGTGTTTAAAGGTCGTATGAGAAAAAAAGTGATTTGAAGCTTCCATTCCAAAGAAAATAACTGGCCTGTATAAGATAATATAACACTAATTATTAATTTGTACATAAGTATATTATATGTATAAGTATAGATAAAATAATTATGAAACTAAAATGATACAAATTGCTATTTTTAGATTGATTGTAGATCAATAAGTTCTGATGGTGAGTTAGTGTTAATGGTGCATTGAATATATTAAAGATATGGTGTTTTTTTAAGTTAAATTAAAATGTTATATTAACATTATAGAATAAAACAAAGTGCAACATTTATAAATATATATGTTTATTGAGTTAATTACCTAAAGCTTAATTTAAAATGTTAAGTTCAAAATACACATTCACATTTACTTATTTTAGGAATTTAGTCCTTTTCTTTTAAAATGTAATTCACTCTTTTTAATTACTTTTTTCATTGTTTCTTATTAACTATTTGAGTCAGATAAATATAAATGATTTCTATTGTTGATATGTATACCAAATCTTGTGATATGTAGTTTGTTGGTAAAGTGTGATGTTTGGTTTAAGAACTTGGATTTTATCAAAATGTACTTTGAAATATCTCAAGTATGCCTAATTCATACAAAATGTATACTTGCCAGTTCACAAGTTAAGAATTACTTTCAAACCTTCTTTCGCTTTCATTGAAAAAAGGTATGATTTAATAAGAAAATAATATAGAGAGAGCTAAATAACATGTAACCTTCTATAAGGAAAACCTCGTTTTGCTTTATGAGGTAATTATTTGGAAGAAGTTACAGGAAAGGTCTTTTAGTAAGTCGTGTTGAATGTTTCACAATCCCTCCTGAAGGGTAGCGTTAGATTTTCTTCAAGAGGCAGCCATTACTTCTTTATCCAGTGGCATCAATGTAAAGTGTGACCTGTGTTATTTTCATTGTAAAAGCCATATTGCGTTTGTTTCTTTTTATTTATTCCTACGCTTCTTTTCTGTATCTACTTTCATATATAACAAAATATTAAAAACAAAAACTTAATTTTCCAATATCCTAGATCCCATTTTACTGGTTTGCCAATAACAACTTTCTCTAGTGATTTGATCTATCAAAGGCTATTTTGATATTTTCATTGTTCTTAAAATAATTACTATACTTACTGTTTGTCATAGGTCTATGGAGTGTATTGAAAAGAAAAGAATAAATCTAATCACAGATCTTTAATCCTTGCCAAGAGTAAACTGTACGATTTGTAGCCTAAATAGATAGTGTTCTATCTAAGACTGAGATCAATCGAAAAACAAGTCTTTACAATTTATAGTGTTTCAAGTCCATGCACACAAAATTAACAACATATTGACTTAGAATTGGTTTTCGAGAAAGATAAAGCAATGCCGTCTGTAATGTTGAATTTTGTGAATAGTGATTTATGTAACAAGATTTAACAAATGTGAAATAAACACTTTTTTACAAAAAAATAAAAATAAAATGTTTTATTTATTTTTAGAAATAACTAAAGTGTATATCAATAACCTGTGGAAAAAAAAAACTATTGATCCTAAGTAGACAACTGTCAAATATTTAAATAAACAAAATAGGGTTTAAATTAAGAGGGATATAATTAATATATATAACACACTTAACTTATTTATACTGGAATATAAATTCATCATCATAATCAACTGTTTCAAGCCCGTGGCCGAGGTCAGTTTAGTAAAATGCCTCCATCTTCTTTCATTCTTCTCCTCACACATACTTTGTGTTATCTGTACCTTTCATCTCTTTCTTGGTCTCCTACATAAGTCTCTTTGGTATTCTCTCCTTTTCCATCCTCAATATTTGAGCCCGTATTTTTATATAGTATTAACCTATAAATATGTAGAAAATCAGTTAAAATATTGAATAATGTGAAAATATGTAACAGTGAATAAAACTTTTTTTTCTCACTTTAATAATATACATATTAATATATATATATATATTAGTGAAACAAAATTTAATCATATGGTTGCAAATTTCTGAAGGAAGTAATAGAATTTTTTTTTTCTAAATATACACAGGTATAATTACTTTTTTTAATGAGTTTTATTGCATTATTAGTTTGTTTTACACCACTTAAATTAACCATAAATTAAATACTTCAAATAAATGGCATTATAACGGATTGTAGAAATCATACGAACACTACAAACTGTCAATGAAACTTCCATTGTTGCCAGCTCTTTGCAAACAAGTGAACTTCTGACCACTCCAGAGTTTTTAAAGCAAGTTTCCTGGATTTATTATTTTTTGGTCTGTGGTTAAAATAAATGTTTAAGCTTGACATTTAGCCCATATTAATGTTACACTTACATGTATAGACATGATTGGTCTTGTTTGCTCTTAAAAAGATCATATATTCCGTATTATTGTGACAGGCTACTTCAAATTACATTTTCTTGATTGATTTTGGGTTCTATTTTCATCAATTGTCCTTTGCCTGGCCAATTTGTTTCTCCCAACCATATAACGAGGAAATAAGATAACCAGATCCAAGAATTAATGTTTTTATAAATTGACACACCGCTTGAGAGATGTGCTGCTGACTCCACTATTTGGCAACGCTGCATTCTAACTGACGAGCCAGTATACCTGACTTGGTCTTTGCTTCCTGCTATCCCGTCACTGGATATATTCCTTTATGAAAGTATGAAGTATTGAAAGTAGTAAAACATAATTTAAAAGTATTTTCCCCAAGAAAGACATTAAAATAATACCATTATAAAAACACGTAAAATATGTAATTTTATTTAATATCTTCAAAAATATGTAATTTTATTTAATATCTACAAAAATATGTAAATTCAGTAAAATATATAAAAATATGTAAAATTAAAACTGAAAATAAAGTCCCAAACATCTGCCAACATTTTGCTTTTCACATTTCTATTTCCGGGCTCTACTCATTACGTGCCCTTACCATCTCACCCTTGATTCCTCTTATGTACTCCTTGTACCCCACTTTTTTCCAGATAACTTAATTCCTAATCCTGTTTTTCCTCGTGAGAGCTAGCATGCTCCTCACAAAATTCATTCCCATATTGTCTGGATAAAATATTAATAAACACAGTTTTAAAGACAAAATTTCACGGCCACCAACATCTTCTTCAGGTTCAGAGAGTAGACTAATACTCTTAGTGTTTTTAGTGTTTAGTCCAAGCAATTTATACTCCAGTATTGGCTATCTCTCATAATAATTCAAACCACAATTTAGTCTAGTGCTCTATTCCAAATAAATAAAATAAAATTAATTGAGAAGTGTAAAAATGCTTAGACACACAATATAAAGAGGAAAAAACCACAAAATATGGATGCACTTTTTTGAATCACAGAAGTATATTTTAGATTTGACGATTTAAAATAAAAATAAAATCCAAAATTTGAAAAAATAAATATTTTATAATTATAACGCTTGACTATTTTTAGAACTATTTACTATTCCACATATTGGTGGCTTGATTTTATTTCAAGACAGATCTAACATTGAAAACAAAATTAGAATAAAGAGGAGTAAAAAAACTTGTTCAGTACCTAGTGTTAAATTCTTATGCTTACCATATTTTCCAAGATTTTTTTTAGCACCGCATCTTACTTCCCATTTGGGTTACACACATATTTACTAACTACGCTGGTGTGTTAAGGATGAGGGAGGTTAAATTTAAAGAAAGTGTGCCTACATTTACATGGGGAGAGAGTGGAAAACCATTTAGGGAAAACTACCCTCGGTACACCCAACCAAGATTTAAATCTTTATCTCCCTGTCGTCAGCAGTCTAATCTATTGCGAGAGCAACGCCTCGGTCATATGACTATTGAAGCAGGTTTTTCTAAGATTAAAATTCAATATTCTTTAGTAAAATAAAGATTTAGATTTGTAAAAAAGTGTATTCGACCCGGCTCTACTAGAGGAAAATTAGACACACTGGCTTTTAGAATGACACAGATTCTTGACAGTGACACTAGTGAAAAGTTAGAATGGTTTCCAGGGGCAGATGTAAAAAAAATATGTGGGGGAAGGAAGAATCAGCTTTAATATATAGTCAATAATTATGACCATATTCCACTAATTTTATAATTTTATTTTATTACTCCTTTGAGGTAAAGGACATTTATTTGGAGAGGAGTGTGTCGTCGACCCTTCTCCCCCTCTCCCCCCACCTATTACCTCTGGTCACTTATCACAATAATAATAATAATAATAATAATAATAATAATAATAATAATAATAATATAATAATAATAATAATAATACTTAGCACCGCGTCTTACTACCCGTTCGGGTTATACGCTTAAGTACTAATTACACTAATTGGTTAGGAATTGGGAAGATTGAATTTTAGAGGAAGTGAACCCGCATTTGCGTGGAGGGAGAGTGGAAAACGATTTAGGAAAAACCACCCTCAGTTCACCCGACCGAGATTCGAACCTCGATCTCCCCGTCCTCGGCGGTCGAGCTCAACATGACTGGCGCGTTAGCTAACTACGCCACCGAGGCGGGTCTTATCACTATAAAAGCCATATTGTGTTTGTTGTTGGTTTTTATCCCTATTTCATTTTCTTTACTTTATGTTTAGAAATAAAACATAAATTTTGTTTAAAACTTTAGCAACTAACAAATGAACCTGAATTCACAAAATGTGATAAAAATCTCCAAAATAGAAAATGGTAAAAAAGTCATACGTTTTATCTTTACAAAAATACCTAGATAATAGGTTAATAGTTTACATATTAATGTGATGGCTTAATTTAACTTGGATTTCACGGCGACCTACTTATAACCCCCCCCCCCCCAATACGAAATCTCGGTGGCACAAACAAAGATAGATTGATTGAAAAGTGAATGAAAATATAGAATAAAAGTTTAAAACTGCTCGGGTGAGCTATATAAAGTCCAATTTTTATAGGAAGAACCTTATCTGAACTCTAGAAAAGTTACTAAATCTATTTTCATGTATTTATGCGTTAGGTCAAGTGAGCTGCAGATACCATTTTTGCTAGATATTATCAATACAATATCTATTAAATAAAACTAATAAAATATTAAAATAATATCAATGTCAACAACAACAACAACAGATATTTGTAGTTTATAAAAATCCCTTTCTATGAAAATTGGACTGTACTCATTTAATTAGCTGTGCGCAGTGTACAGAAGCTCAAAATATAGTGAAATGGTCCAACCCCAATTAGAAAGGTAGCCTACTATCCGATAAACTTTTATTTTTATGTGTTTCACACACTATTCACCTTCCACTCCATCAACATATTTACAACCATTTTTAGTGGTCAAATGGCCCCAAGTATCACTCTCGCATTAGAATGGACTGCAGACGATGAGATTGAGGTTCAAATTCCGGCCGGGTGTCCCGGGAGTGCTTTTTCCTACATGGTTTCTCACTCGTCTCTACACAAATTCTGACCCACCTCGGTGGCGTAGTTGGCTAACGCGCTTGTCGTGTTGAGCTCGACCGCCGAGGACGGGGAGATCGAGGTTCGAATCTCGGTCGGGTGAACTGGGGGTGGTTTTTCCTAAATGGTTTTCCACTCTCCCTCCACGCAAATGCGGGTTCACTTCCTCTAAATCCAACCCTCCAAATTCCTAATCCATTAGTGTAATTAGTACTTAAGCGTATAACCCGAACGGTTAGTAAGACGCGGTGCTATAATATATATATATATATATATATATATACACAAATTCTGGTACAAATTCTATCGTCCTCGTTCCTAAACCATTAGTATAGAATATGTATATAGCCCAACCGGGTAATAAGACACGATACATGCACACTAATATGGTAAGAATGAGAAAGGTAAGAATTTGAAAGCAAGCCCATTCAGGTTTAAACTCCATCAGTCTACATGGCCTAGAATTCAGGCCCAGACCTCCTCGTCATCGGTAAACTAGATTAAGATCCAGACAAATAAACTAAAATCATACAGGTCTATACTATCTTCCTTTTAGTTCCGACATGGTAAGTAGCTGGTTGGCTGCATCAAACCAGCATTAGATAATTTAATTTATTTGCCATATCTATATGCCCACTCAAGAGGAGCACCCAAAATATTTACTTTATTAGAGACATTAAATTAAGGCTATAGCCCGAATGAAATTTTGAGGGAGAAGGACAGTTTGGAGGGCACAGCCATTTGACCACTAGAGACCAAAGGAATTTATTAATATCAAATAAATGCCTTTAGAAGCTATTTGGAATTGTTTTATAAAAGTAAGTAAGTAACTGTTCATTTATTCCTATTTATTTTGCGTGCAGGCCCTTGATGGTATAACTTTTGAATATGAAGTCGTAAGCCCGGTCTTAAAATGTAGCCTAGATGTGGTACATTCAACACATCTTTAGTTTTAGTTCTATGCTACAAAATTATTTGTGGTCTTGAGTGCGTGTTTGTGTGTGTGCGGAGGAGTTGGAGGTCTAAATGCCTCGTATGACTCGCTTTTGGTGCGCCACTGTGTCCAATGATAAGGATTGTGGCTTGTAAACAGCTTACAACCATCTTTAACTGTGTTTATCATGGAATAACACTATTATTTAAATTGAAAAATGACACTTGGATGCAGGAATCGAACCTGGGACCTTTGGCTTAGTAGGCCTATACCACTGAGCTATCAAGTAGTCGTCCTGTGACCAGGGTAATTCTTAATTCATATTTTAAGGCAGAGTCTGTGATAGACGTGCGGTAATCGTCAGCTACATATGGGCGATCAATTAAGATCACGAGCTATCAGATAACGCAGCCACCTTTAAGTGAAGAGCTACCCTGCATAGCTCAGTATACAAAGCCAAAGGTCTCTTGTGTCCTGCCCACCATAACCTACGAGACTTGATTATCCTAACAATGTCTTGTGATGAGTACAGGGCATGTAACTCATCATTGTGTAATGCATCATGTAATCTCCCAGTAGCCTCATTCCTTTTTGGACCAAATATCTTCTTCAGCGCCTTGTTTTCAAACACCATAAATTTGTTTTTATCCTATAAGGTAAAGTCTGTTCAGCGTAGGAATTGTTTTCTGAAAGGCCTTTTTCCGTACCAGAAATCTATTATATAGTAGGATATTGGTAGGAAAAAAGACCTTTCAGAGAGTAATTCACACCGTGAATGGAGTATAAGAGACCACGTTTCACAACCATAGAGAACAGGTAAAAATTTTGTTTTGTATATTCAGAGTTCTGCATTCCTGGACAGCAGGCAAGATTTCGACAACTTACTGACCTAGTAATAGCGTGCATTTCCCAGACGTTTTATTTTCTTAATTTCCAACCTAATTTTTTTATTATTATTATTATTTAGCACCGCGTCTTACTACCCGTTCGGGTTATACGCTTAAGTACTAATTACGCTAATGGATTAGGAATTGGAAGGTTGAATTTAGAGGAAGTGAACCCGCATTTGCGTGGAGGGAGAGTGGAAAACCATTTAGGAAAAACCACCCCAGTTCACCCGACCGAGATTCGAACCTCGATCTCCCCGTCCTCGGCAGTCGGGCTCAACACGACTAGCGCGTTTGCCAACTACGCCACAGAGGCGGGTCAACCTAATTTTGTTATTAGGCCTACTAGCTAACATTTTTCCTTGCTGTATTAACCCTGTCTCAAATGATCTGTTGTTTGCAATAATATATATTATATACTAGACCCTTACACACATAAAGCATGCAGTTGCAGTAATGAGTATTCTGTATTTCTGTATATTTTCTGGTAAAAACACTTAAAATGCATTCAATAAGGCCCAACTATGCCAACATTTCAATAAAAGTGAAAGTTTATTTTTTTGTGTGTGGGAGTGGGAAGGTAACAAATAGAAGCTGCCCTATCTTAATGTGATCCAACTAATAGCATTTTTTTTTGGAAAACTAGATACCACTAGAAAGTATTTAGAGTTTTTTTTTAACAATAATTGGGGTTCAGTGGGCCTTCTCCTCCACCAAAACCAATGTCCTAAGCCATCTGGACTATCTGTGACTTATTCTATTTTATGGAAACGGAAAATGAATCACCTGAATAATGCATATGAAACTTAAGTTGGACTTTGCGCTGACTCGATTTCTTGTACCAGTGCCAAAGTTGCGATGTACAGTATGTTTATTGGAAGTGTATTATAAAAGGTTTAAGTTAATTGGTTTTTTAACACCATCTTACCATCCATTTGGGTTATACACCAATGTACTAATTAGGCACTAATGTGTTAGGGATTAGAAAGGTTTATAATTTAGAGGAAATGCACCTGGGTTTGTGTGGAGGTGGAGTGGGGAAAGATTGAAGAAAAATCCACCCTCGGTGCACCCGACCGAGATCGAAACCCAATCTCCCAGTCTTTGGCAGTCTAGTGTATTGTGAAAGTAGTGCCTTAGATCATGCGGCCAACCAAGTGGGTGAGGTGTTTTAGTCTTGTATCTATGTTCAGTGTTGGCAACTAGAGGATGGTTTAAAAATTGCCTCATTTTTAAAGTTCTATATCTAGCATTTTTAAAGTTCATTCCTTGGTAAGGGATGCATGTAAGAAGTGATGGATAGGGCAAGATCAGATTCACTTGGCTCTTTCACCTTGGGTGTATCATTGAAAGACAAACAGGAGACAAGATTTACTGTTGAATATCATGTGTGCCATAGCTTAAATGTCTGCAATAGAATATAGGAATTCTCTAAGGAAAAAATGCTGTAAGTAACCTTTTAATGTTTGTCTAACTGCCCCAGTTATGAGTCTAGTTCCAAGAGGTATATTTAAAACTATGGGGCTCTTTATTAAGATAAAATAGAGGTCTTCTTTGGGAAATATTGGTAAAATAAATACTGAGAAACACTATAAAAAATACTTTTGTAAAATTGAAAATATATAAGTAGATTTGATGTTATGAAACATGTGTGATAGGTATAGAAATATATATTTTTAATTATATAGGTCTACATAGTCACTTAGCGACGAATATGATTGTTTTGAGTTAATCACAAATGTATGTTAGTACCTACTATTACAAAGTTTAATTTAAGTCACCTAAATAATGCTTCTAATGTTCCATATTCGAACGTCCCGATTTTATTGACTTTTATTTACTGCTCGGCAGATCTCGTCGTTTGGGATTTTTTTCCAAAAATGGCAGCACTGGATTTGTTAAACCGACCGCGAGACTACTTGGTAATCTGACGCAGCTCCTTAAAATATAGGGCACACAATGAAGGTAGAATCAAATTAAAACACGTTAATTAATTCGCAATTACTTTATTGTTCATACTTTTGCACCAAAATAGTAATTATGTGATTTACTTTGAAGCAAGGAAAAGAGCTTTCGGAAGTAGACGCTAGAACTAAAAACATTCGTTTTTCTCGCAAGTCCCTACGACGAAGCAACTACTACTTTTGATGAAGTGATTACACCATTCGTAGTGCACATCTTCGACTCTTTATTGTATTAATTAGAGGTAAGCATTTGGAGGTTTTACGGGTTATTTATTGTTATAACGATGAACTTTCTAACAAAAATGGACGCCTACTATGTAATTCTCTACGCCTGGTAGCCATATTGATGCATTTTCTTAGTATTTTCAATATGGCACTTACTTACGACAGAGATCTAGCAATGCTAATATTTGGCCCCAATCATGATTGAGTGATGATTGAAAGGCTCATATGGTTGTTAGATTATGTCATTATATGTCCAATTACTTTTGAATTCGTCTAACATTTATGTAGGCTTCCCAAACTTATGTTTTATGAGGAATTATAAAACCTAAATTGTCGGCCATTATCGCCGCCATTGTTCTTTATGAGTAAAGCGATAATGGCGTACAACCTCAGAATATTTATTTACATGTTTTATATACACAAATAAACTATAATTATTATTGATACATCTGAACTCATTATGACATCCCCAAAACCATAAAAGTAGGGCACTATATACTATCTATGTCATTATTTTTTCGGTGCTAATTTTAATTTAGGGCCAAAACCTATGATTTTTAATGTTTCCAGGTACAGTTAATAAACAAATTTAATTTGATTAATTAAAATTCTTTATGAAATATTTAATATGTATTTATTCATTCACTAGTAGATTCCCTCTTTCAAATTTGAGAAAACCTTAGGTATTGATTAACTGAGCTTATTTTCTTTAGAAGTAAAGCTTATAACTGGTAGCCCACGTATTTAATATCTATTCCTTCATTCATTAGATTTCCTTTTTCAAATTTGAGAAAACCTTAGTTATTGATTAACTTAACTTATTTTCTTTAGAAGTAAAACTTATAGCTGGTAACCAGTAGGATAATTCTTTAAGTTGATTACAGTATACTTTAAAAATTGGTTTTATTAACGTTTTAATATAAAGGATAAGCACAAGGAAGTGCAACCATATTAACTCGGAGAGATAATATGACATCTCTATTTGGAAACAGCCCCCATTGCATTTGATTGGGATCAAACTTCGCACTCCACTGTCATGGCAAACAAGTGCAATCAGTATAGGCCTAGGTAGGTTTACTGAAAGAGTTGGATCATGTAAGCAAAATAAAGATATAATTTAAGTTTAATATATCATTGTAAGGGTAAAGGTGGTAAATAAAAGATTAGGTAGGCCAGAACTGAGGCATCTACTCAGTAATTAATATTGCTCAAAACATTTATCTTTTAAATTAGAATAATACTATGGTCCTGAAATACTGTTCTCGGACGGGTTTTTAACAACTCTATTAAATACAAGGTCTTTATGCAAGAACAAAGCTGAGTGCAACACAAGGTCAAGGGGAGTTGATTAATTTGTTAAGACAAGTGTGCGGTGGCCATATTTCCAGAAAATGAAGCAGTAAAATTATAATGAGTTTCACAGAAGGTTATTCCTAAGATTCCTGGTACACTGGTTTAACCTCCCAAAGACACAACTAGATTCCCCTGAGATCTCACTTCGACTCCACTCCACTCCGGTTTTAACGCCTAAAGGCACAGCTAGATTCCCCTGAGATTTCACTTCGACTCCACTCCACCTTTGGTTTATCTCCCAAAGGCACAGATAGACTCTCCTGAGATTTCATTTTGATTCCACTCCACTTCTGGTTTAACTCCCAAAGGCACAGTTAGACTCTCCTGAGATTTCATTTTGATTCCACTCCACCTCCGGTTTAACTCCCAAAGGCACAACTAGACTCCCTTGAGATTTCACTTCATCTCCACTCCACTTCTGGTTTAACTCCCAAAGGCACAGTTAGACTCCCCTGAGATTTCACTTGATTACACTCCACCTCCATTGTTTGTTGTTCTTGCATACAGGCCTTAAAATTAATCCCTTTCTGAAAATGAAATTTATTGCAAGCATTTTATGGATAGAAAGGTAAAATATCCTTAGCTCCATTCGATGTAGGCATAACTTAGGCCCTATAGGAGGGGATTGAAATAATATATAATTATTTTGGTTTATGTTAGTACTACCCCTTGCGCTTCACAAATTTAATGTGGGCTCCTCGTCAGTCGGCTAATTTGATTCTCTTAGGCATTTCTTAGGAGGGTTGCTAGCATTGTAGAACCATTGGCATTGGACATTCCAAACCATTCTTAGTAAATAAATTTAAAGTATCAGACTGGTATTCAAACACAACCCCTCAAAGGGTAGACTGAGTCTTTGGGCTCCCAACTTTTTCTAACTAACTGGCATTGCTTGATTTGACCATGACTTTTTTTTCCTTAATTTAAATAGTTCCTGATCAAATTCTATGATGCTCTTGACATATATTTAAGAACTGTTCAGATTAAGTGCCTGACAATTAAATTAAACATGTTTACTTGAGCAATATAAGCTATTTGTTTTGACCAAAACAATGTTTTTTTTTGTCCTGAAAACTGTAAAAATACAGAGTAAACTTAACATAATTTATTGAGCATAGGAAAGCAGCTTCTAGACTCATTTAAATGTCTATGAAAATTTCTGGGGTTTGCCTTGAATATAGGTATATCAACTGTAGGCCTATTTATTTCTAATGTTGATACAGAGCCATATGCTTTTAATGCAAACCTAATTACGTTGTCACCTTTTCTAGGTTTGTCTAACTAGTACTCCCCCCCAAAGTAAGGATACTTTTGATATATACAATAATTTTACACTAATCTTCATGCATATTGAATTACTTTTAGGAGGTACGTAACAAGATGGCATTTGTGAGCTTCCAAATCCTTATTGAATAATTTTCAATATATTTATATAATGTTGGTATCATGTTTTGAAAAGCCTTAAGAATAAACTATGTTTTACAGTTCAAGAGTTTTGAAAACATCATATGTTCATTTTATTATTAGGTAGTAATTTAGTAATACTCCATTGATTAAAACGTATCCAAACTGTAGAGAGAGGATGAAAAAGGTGAATTTTAAGTAAATGTGCCAACAGTTTCTTAGAGAAAGGAAGATATACCACTTATAAAAACTTTCCCTGTAACATTGATTCATTCACCTTGTTAGAAATTGAACCTTGTAATCTTGGGTAGTTTACAAAATTTTGGGAAATGTTGGTAATATGCTTAATTTTTGTGTTTAGATATATTAAATTTGATTTGCTTAGTTGAATCTAAATGGTTTTGTAGATTAGTTAAATTATTAAATTAAGTGAAAAATGACAATCTGGACATGAGAATCGAACCTGGGACATTTGGCTTTGTGTGCTGATGCTCTACAACTGAGTCATCCTGATTTGTCTTGAATTCAGGGCCATCTTTTATTAGTTGTTGGTGTATTTAGTCTCTATGGCTATCAGGACCCATCCTGTAGGAAACCATTATGTATCAGTTTGTGATACACATGAATTAATAATAATGGTTAAAATATGTTTTGTATTTAAAATATTGTTTAAAAAATCAGTAAATTTGAACTATTTTTGAAAATTCAAATTGTTACAGAACATAAAACCAGTTATTTCCCTGTGAAAATAGTTACACACTTATACGTTTGCCCACATGTTAAGGAAAGATAATAAAGTTTAATTTTAAGCAATAATAAACAACCAGGCACAGCTGCGATCTATTCTTTCGCGCAAATACTTACTTGGGTTGCTTAATCTGACCTTGCTTGCTGTAGGCTTTCCTGAATACCTATTTGCTTAACCAAGCATGCTGCAGATTTTTAATAAACGATTTCTCCACCTTTATATACCCTAATGTTAGTAGGCCTACTTAGACATGGCTAAAAATACTTAGAAAAAAATAATTGAAAACTATTTTAAAAATATAGATGAATAAAATTAGTTTAAAATATATTTTTTTATTTTGACAAGTTATACAAAAATATATACACAAGGCTATAATGTTGGTAATTGCTAATATCAAATTCACATTAAATACTACAACATACTAGGCTCATGGGGGTGTCATAAAGCATCACAGTAATCATATGTGAATATGTTATTTTGAAATTGCTACTATAGGTAGACCATACTCATTTTTTATATACAGGAATGTAAAAAAATTAAATTTTTATGTGCAATAATTTATAAGTATTTTCTTATCCACATTGAATAGTACGACTAGGCTACTTAATTATTGGCATAAGTTTTATCGTGGTTATTACATTTTACATTCTAAAAACTGCATTTATAATTCTCATTACTTACATTAAAAAGTTTTTTTTAAACAATATTCTTCATCGTTCCAAACAGCTACGATTTTACCATATAAATAATAAAACAATTATTCAAATCTATATTACATAATTGCATGTTGGTACCACTGTAAAACTTCTTCTAAAATCTATTCTTCTTTAATTTAGTACATAATCAATAGACTGTACATTGGCTAGTCGCGTACATGTCTAATTTAAATACAAAACCAATTTATCTTGGACCACATAAATGTTTTCCTTTTAAGGGGGCCACCTCGGTAAGCAAGAAATTGCCGCTCAGATGCATTATTTCAAAATATGGTTCACGCCAAAATAAATTCAAAAAGATTCCAACAGGTCTCTTTTTCCTTAACCATATAATATATGGAGTTATATTAATAAAAAAAAAGTGATAATGTGATTTTAACTAATTTTTTAATGACTTTTTAATCATATTTGCGGAGCTATGAGACTAGACTTGATGAAAGAGACATATAGATTTAAACTTCCTCTAACAAATACAGTAATTTTTTTATATACTCAAAAGAGAAAATTTTAAGATATGGAACTAGCAGTGAGCTTTCCTCTTTACTTCAAGATATTAAGTTTAGTAGTGTTCTTTCCCCTCTTTATTATTTACATGGCAAGAGGTGGTTGTAGGTGAAGTGGGAAAGGGAATATAAACTGAAAGATAGAATAGGAATAGATAAGTAGTTCCAGAAAATGACACAGATCGTTTCAAGCCGTGTGCCCTCACAGTGATTGATACTTTCTTGTTGATCGAGGTGGCCGCCTTAAGTATAATAAATATGTATTTGTATTTACATTCCAATTTATATATATTGGAATCGTGGTTGGAAGATATGCTTAGAATGTATAGCAAATATATTGCTTTGATCCAATTACTGATAAAATAAAACTATATTATTTTATTGGCATTGATAGTATCTTAGAGCTGCAGAACATATGATTTGTAGGAGTGTGCAAAGTTTCAAAATGTCTAAGTCAAAGGTCACATCTTCTTTCTTTAAACTTTGACACTCAAGTAACCTTAGCATCTTTGAAACATTTCAGAGGTCGCTTAGAAGAACACTTTGGTTAATTACTAACAGATTTGGAATATCACTAAATATTATCATCTTCATCATCATCATCATTAAAAGTTTAACTGTTTCCAGCCTGAGGCCTGATCAGTTTATTAAAATGCCGCCATCTTTCTCTACCTTGCACCATTCTTCCTCATTTACTTTATTCCACTCTTCTCTCACTTGTACATTTTCTGTTATCTGCACCTCCCATCTCTTTCTTGGCCTCCCTTGATCTCTTTTTCCTAGCCTCCCTTCGTCTCTTTTTCCTACATACTTTATTTACAACATTTTCTTTGGCATACTCTCTTTTTCCATCCTTATTACATACCCATACCATCTCAGTCTTGCTTCCTCTACTATTTCATGTAATTCCTGTATACCCACTCTTTCTCAAATGACTTCATTTCTAATCTTGTTTTTCCTCATTACATCTAACATGTTCCTCACAAACTTTATTCCCATGGCCTCCACTTTCCTAGTCTCTCTCACATTCAATGTCCATGTCTCTGTTGACATGTGTGACAATGGGTACAAAGTACGCCCTGTACAACACATCCTTACACTTAAAGGGCACTTCTCTTCTCCATAGCAGGTCTCTTACGCACCTATAGAACAACTCTCCCTGCTGTCCTCTTCTCATTAAATCTTCTCTACTTCCACCTTTCACCTCAATCATGCTTCTAAGATATTTTACGTTTTATACTTTTCTAAATATTACATATTTTAACTTATAGTAATGTATAGTGCACCTACTAAACAATATTTTTACAGCGACTAGTGATTAAGGTAGGAATGTAGAGAATGTGAGTTAAGGGTAGTGTTATCGCAGTTTTTATATCAAAACTTTTTTTGGCAAAAATAAATAAAACATTGCTCCAGTAGAAACATAGATATTAATTTTAGTCACGTTGTGATATCAACAGTTGTTGAGTATCTATCATGAGCATAGCGGCATTAGATGACAAACTTTTTAATGAAGAGAAAAAATTGTCATTAAATTCCAGGACACCCTTGACAGATATTTAAGAACTGTTGAGATCACCATGGGAAGAAAATTGAACTCTATGTTTTTACTGGATCAATATTTTATTTATTTTATCCAAAACTTTTTTTATTTAAAAACTCCAAAAAATACTGCTGTTAACTAGCATTCTTTACATTCCCACCTTAAATGACATCAATAAGAGGAGCATAGTTAAGTTCAGATATGACCGATAGCATAAAAGAATATTACATAGTGTGCTTAGTTTTTCCCTCCAAACCTTTCTCTTTACTCAAATACACTTAATGGATATTGTACACATTTAAAAGTACAGCAAACTCCCGACTATCCGCAGGCAAATTATCCAATTTGCGGCTTAACCGTGGCATCGCCAACAGCAGCGGTTACGTTTTTGAAAAATGCCACGTTAATGGAGAATACATGGCTATCGATTGTTGTACGCAGTAAATCCCCAAGGAAGATATAATGGCCAGAGAGGTGATTTTCAAACACCCCTATAGCATAGCTTTAGAAACTTTTGTAACTGTTATCTACTTCCTACAGTGATTCCACTATACAAAAGGTAGATATTAATTTTGTTTCTTATTTAGACCTCTATTGTATAGCTACTAAGGAGGGAGGAGGGGGGGAGGCGAGGAGACATTCTCATTATGTTCTCCTCCAACGGCTGGTACAATTTAAAGAAGTTAATTGTAATTGAGTGAGAAATGATCACCGATAATAATACTAAAATAAAATCATAGTCTCAGACTACAATCAAGCCATACTGACAGAGCGGCCGCCATCTGTTGGCAAAGATAAAGCCAATGTATGCAAATAGAGGGTGTCATGTGGTCAGCGCATTGAAACCTCCGGCTGTTAGTCTCAGTTTTCTAGACCGGATCATTGAAGACAATCCCACCATCTCCAACAGCTCCCATCTCTATTTAACTTGGCCATCAAACAAGTACAAACAGTTAAGGTGAAGTGAAAGTGGACGTGAGACAAGTCCAGTATTTTTATAGTTTTATAGCAATTTTTCATTAAATACCATAATAAAATATTGCTTCGTTAGATAGTTTAGTTTGGTTTTCTACACATAATAATTTCAACAGTACTTTAATATTTGTTGTGAGCATCCTTGAATTGGATGAGAACCTTTTCTCTTCACTTAAAAAGTTTCTCATAAAATTCCACTATAAGGTGACAAATATTCAACAGAAGGGCCACAGTTGGGGTGAATATGAAAAACCTGGATAATTAAAGAAATTTAAATCAACCAGGAAAAATCATGGAATTTTGTAACTGATAAGCGAAAATGGTATATTTGACTTAATTGCATAATATACAAACACGTTTTAATAAAAAGATCAAAGTCAATCGATATTTATTTTTGAATTAATGTCAAAAATAATAATTTGTAACAAATTAAGTGTTTTGAATTTTCCAAACATATTATATATCCCCAATAGGCCTATAGGTTTTATTCGGGGAAATTTGTATTTTGGGATCAGGTAATTTTTTTTTCTGAGATTTTGTGGTTACTGTACCCTCTACAAGAATAGTTGAGATTACAGTACGACATGTAGAAAATTAAATAGAATATATCTACTGAAGCAGTATTCTATTTGTTTAGGCCAAAAAGTATTTTTTCTATAAAAACTCCAAAAATATTGGCCTCAACTCGCGCTCCCTTGCATCTCACCTTAATCTGTAAAGACACCCTTTTACATATATATGTAAATACGTCCCTATAGTTTATTTTATAAAGAAGGCATTGATAGACATTAGTTTAGTTAGTTATGGATTTTATTTGATATATATTTCCCTTAGAAATAGTTTCTGAACTTTGTACGGCAATGTTCAGAATGATAACGAGAGGTGTCGTCAGAGCCTTGACAACACCTTTGACACATATCACCTCATGTCTCACGTTGGTGTCTTTTAATATTAGTCTCCTCGAAATGTTTTCACAACAGTAATGCTAGCAATAGTTATGATGGTCCTTGCCGTGGTCTTGAGCGTTTAGGTTTTGTAGTACTCACTCAGGGTGTCTACCATCTGGGAAAATCAGGGAAAACGGGAATCAGCCGGGAATTTGAAGTGATCGGAAAAAAAGGGAATAAGCCGGGAATTTGGTAAATTACAATAAATATCTGGGAAAATGTGGTTTTACTCAAAATATGAAATATATTAATCATTAAAACAGTAAATAATAATGTTATTCAAACTGTAGTTTTTTTTTGTAGCTGTATAATATATTTTATAATTCCTAATAAACAATGTTAATACAAATTTTAAAAAATTGCTTATTTAAATCTTAAAACTAATTATTATTCATAAAAAAAGATTAATAAAAAAATGAGGGGGTAGGTGGGGGAATTAGAAGGATGTGACATACTTTTTAGTCGGGAAATTTAGGAAATGATCAGGGGAAATCAGGGAAAAAGTTGGGAATTTCATTGGTCAAGTTGAGTAGACACCATGTCACTTCATTGCAAGAATGGTCTAAAAGGTTTCTCTCTCAAAATTGACTGGGCTACCATTGACAGGAAGACTGGGGTTTGAATCCCGATCATGTGGACTGAGGGTGTTATTTTCTAAATGGTTTTCCACTCTTCCTCCACACAGATGCAGGTAAACTTCTTCCCAACTCAACTTATCTCATCCCTAACAGGCATTTTATTAGTGCGCTAATCCCCCACCCTCCATCTCCATTTATGTGAAACAATAATTTTGAAATATTGCTAAGTCTTTAATATATTTATCAAAGTAGTGTCAAGTTTCTTTTCTTGGTGCCTAACACAAGTTATTCATTTTATTGCCACGAGTAGATCCATTTTATTGCCACAAGCAGATCTGATCAGCTTTGCCTTCTACCGTTAATAGTGCCAACACTGATATAGTTTCTAATATTTTTATACGCCCCGGCACTGCGTTGCCAATGGGCCATTTCTTATTTCAATCCTCTGTAAGTTTTTAATTCAAATATCTTTTGAATAAAAGTCTTTAATATGTCACTAGAATAAGAACATTCCCTCTTTTAATATTTTTATTTATTCATGATATTTAATATGCATTATAAACTGATTATATCAACGCACAACTTATAGACAAACTTAAATCTAGAAACAGACACTACATCCAGCCCCCGCGTTAATTCATCACTGTTAAAGGGGAAACCCACATTTCACCAATGATGAATTTTTCGGAAATGCCAGGAATCAAACCCTTAGCTCATTAGACAGATACGCCACCGACTTAGCTAAGGCGTTGGACCCTTCTATGAAGAACAGTATATGCAGTTAAAAATAACAAAACAGTCGGAAAAATTGCTTTATAAATAGTAGTTCTAGGCAATTTTTCTTGTACAACCAACCTTACATAAATGATGAAATGCTGTGGCATTCTAAGCACACAAACACTGAAACAGACCTGGCACTCAAATCTGGTATAGGCATGGTATTAAAAGGGTTAAGGGCTTTAAATTAAGTACCCAGGAATTCACACTTATAAATCTTCTAATCCCTCATGTCTCAACTGCTTTAACCCTATGGGAAGACTAAAAAACTATCGACTAGCGGACCAAAATCTCTCATGTTTGGCTGTGCAAGCTTTGAAGATCACTTTTTAAAACATTTTTCCCAAAACCAAGGCTTACAGTAGTTATTTAACTTATTGGTATATTTTTATTTTAAACTAATGTGTTTTAAATAAAAGTGCCTAAAATTGGTTGCATTTTTAAACAAAATAATGTTATCCTCTTTTTTTTATGGTGAACAGAAATTAGAGTAATTATTATTTTTATAGCTTATATTTTTACTTTCTCATTTAAAGATTAAGTAAGTATTGTGATTGTGAAAAAAATTGCTCTCAAGATTTTGAAGAATCTATACCTAGTTTAATGTGAACACAAACCCAAAAAAGTGGATTTTTCAATTCTGTTGGTCTGTCTATAGCCACGTATCAAAAACTTTTTAGTAGAATTTGTTCAAACTTAATATTTAGATTTTATAGGGCTATACTACAAAAGTTTTTTTCTTCATATTTTACCCTGACCTTCAATTAAGGGTACTGTTCTGATGAGTAATTTTTCTTACTTCCACATTTTTTGAAAATGGCTTAAACAATTTTGTTTAAAATGCAAATATAGCTAGGGATTAATTGACATACCAAATAGCACTGTATAATTGGTTTTTGGGCAAAAATGCATTGAAGGGTGGTCAATTTATTAATGGGAAATGTTTGAAAATCAAAAATATTTCTAAAACGGCTCTAACGATTTTGAGACTGAAAAAGAAACTAAAAGTCTCATAACAATATATTGTCAGAACCATTTTACTATTGAGATATGGTAATATTGCAGGGTAGCATTAAGTATCTATGATTCAGCATGCTGGATACATAGAACATGACATTCATTTACTTGCTGTGATTGAACGTAACCAGTAAGATGGGGTACCAATACATAAACGAAGAACTGACCAATATGATTCCGATTTATGGAAAGGAACAACAGAATTCTGCTGTTGCTTGTGCGTCTGCTGCACATTTTCCTATATGACAACACCCAAATCCAAAGACATTTGTGGCAATGAATCGTCACCTGAGGGAAACCAGTATCTTTGCACCTGTGATGGTCGGTCAAGGCTGATAGGCACGACGTTGCAGGACCGTTGCTATGAAAGAGGCAATTCTGCATTCTGTGGAACACTCATGGGATTCAAGTACACCGGGATTAGCTGCACACCATCACCTGTCACAGACATGTGTGGAGAACAGTACATGACCAAATTTCTGTACCCCTTCCATTTGCAATCTGTGCAGGAGTTGAATACAGCTCTAGAGTTCAAACGCTGTAGGACATTCTGCAAATGGCTACTGCACCACCACACCACAGATCCACAATTCCTCGGCAGAGTACTGGAAATTGATAAAGCAACATTTACCAGAAATGGCAGTGCCAATCTCCACAATCAGTACATTTGGACCGACACAAATGCAAATGCCATCCTGGAGGTCCATTCGCAATATTAATTCTTCGTCAATGTTAGGGCAGTAGCTGTGGGTGATATTCTACTTGTTATCCTATGAAATGCCTGCACAACTACAAGGTGAAAACTACTTACAATTTCTGCAGACCATTCTCCACTAACTATTGGAGGGCATTCTGCTGGCAATTTGGCTGAACATGTGGCTGCTTCAGGTTGGAACCCCTACACATTATGACCTTCCAGTGAGATACCATTTGGACAAATACTATCCCAGGCAATGGATTGGATGCAACAGGCCTGTTGCATGGCCGGCGCGATCTCCTGATTGCACACCTTGCGACTTCTAGTTGTGTACTCCCAACTGCATAATACGAAAGAACATCTGTAGAATGCAATTATGGCTGCTGGAAATACAATCCGGGATATGCCACACATCTTCCAATAAAGACGACAGTCGTGGTACAGGAGGGCTGAACTGAGTTGTGAATGCAATGAAGGACACTTCTAACATCTCCTATGAACATGCAATGCTCCACTACCCAGGTCAATAAAAAAACTCTACGAGATAATGGTAGTCTCTGTCTGGCCTGTGTCTGTCAGTCTTTCGATAAAGAAGCGATCCTGGACATATGTTGTTATGATACTATTAGTTTCTTTTTCAGTGTAGATTCCACTGCACCCTTTATTGTATACAATTCAAATTCCCCTTGTATGATGTCAGGGAATTTGATCAAATTATTGACATTTTTCATAGTTGCTAAAAATGATTCATCTTTTATGTATAATAGTCAAAACAACATGTTTCTTCCATTTATTTTAATACCCACCACAAATCTCTTTTAACACAGTTGTCTTGTAGAGCATACTAATCTCAATTCTCAAAGTCAACATGTGATTTTCTTGTCACTTCTCCACCCCCTCTATCGTGCACCTTTAGCCAAAGTTTAGGCATAGTTATAGGCATGTGTGAGAATTTGACTGCATTATTTGAAGACTATACTAAAAAATGTGTGTCAGAACAATTTTAAACTGAACTAGTGCAAGGCGATCTTTTAATGTCTCAATATGATCTCACTGAAATCCAATTCAGTTCGCATGACCCAATAGACCATCGCTTTAGGCTGAAATACCTTAGTCTCTTCATAGAGTAACACAATTTCAGAATGCGTATGTTTCTGAAAATATTATATCAAGTTGCGATCATAATAAAATAATGTAATATGTAGTGACTAGAAAAGTTGTAAATAATCTCTTTAAAAATCAGGATACCTTAAAATATAGTTTGGCTGGACACCCTGATTAATAAAAATGGGAGACTCTGTCGAAAACCTAATCTAATTCTGCACTTAAGTTGTGTCGGTGCTTGAAGTGTCAACACTTTGTTTATCCTCTTAATAACTCATCATTATTATGTGTTCTGCCTTACGGCAACCCCATTACTTTTGTCAGTGAACTTAGACTTCCAATGTATTAAGCCTCGTTCAGCTCCCAGAATATTCTTCTTTCCTCCAAGTCATCCAATATTTGAATCCTCCTTCTTTCTAAGCTCATATTTCCCTCAAACTTGCCTTCCATAATGTTGTGCAGAAGACGTTTCATCCCAAGGATGTGTTGGGTCCAGTTTACTTTGTACCGAAGAACCACATCCCAAATGGTTCTCTTCTCACCGACTCTTCCTAGGACTTCTTCATTTATCACCCTGTCTGTCCGTTTGATCTTCTTCTCAAGTCTTCACCAGCACCACATTTCAAAGCTCTCCAAGTATTTCTTTTCCATCTTCTCGAGAGTCCAAGTTTCTGCTCTATACAGCGCGATGCTCCAAATTTGGCTGAATAACACAACAAAAAATGCACAGGGAGAATATTCAAACTAATGGGTCTAATTAGGTCATATCAGGAGGCTTATGTATACAACCGCCTATCGGAAATCCTGCGCATTTTAAGAAGGGGTTTGTGATTTAAAAATAGGGTTCATCGCGAAATGGAGGGCAAATTCCTATAAGAATTAAACCTTAGAATTTACATTTTATAATTTACTACAAAATTCATGAAAAGGTGAACAAAGTTTCATTTCAAATGAAATCATTGGTTAGTAATATAGAGCTAGCCTTCCTCAAACAAAGAAAGTAATATTTTATTAAGGTGGCAAAGACACATTCTAAGATAAGTGAGGATTGTTTTAGTGGTTTTGAAACTACAAAATAGTAAGAAACAAAACAAGAAAACACTGCCGTGTAAGGATATTTACCTTCCACTAGGTGGTTGCTTATAGGCCAGGTATTAATTCCAAATGGTTTGCTAGTTTCATTTTTATCTTTCGACAAATTTTAGATATATATTTACAAAATTACAGAAGTATTTTATTATTCACTTGTAAATTGGGGGACTTGGGAATGTCATAGGATGGTGGTAAATGGCTCATTTTACAAATATCAAGTTCAGGGACTGGACTAGACTAAAAGTTTTCTTCTCACTCTATTGTCTAAAAAGCGCTTCTAAGCTCACCCCTGTAGAAAACGTGATGTCGGGGCCACACATATAACCTGATTTTGGTAAGAAGAACGTATCTTATAGTTACTAAAGTTATTAAAACAAGTTTAATATGTTTATACATCAAGGCAGCTGTCACTTTTGACAGATAAATTATCAAAACCTATAAAATACAAATAATATAGTAGAATGCTATCAATGTTGGCCATAAAGAAATATGTTTGCATTTACTCTAGCCTACTGTTCTTTCAACCAAAATCAGGGTATAACTATGCTTATACTTGGACCCAAGCTATAGATAGTGACGGCAGACACCCTCTCCCTCTCCTAACCACCTCACCTTCGCCTGGGACCTGTGCAACGAGAAACATGGTGGACAAAATATGCCCATTAAAAAGCGTCTAGTCACTTTTAGTGCAATAGCTTGCAACCAATGCTGTAACAATCCACTAATGCAGTGTTTTAAGTTAACGGTACACTTAACAAGCTTATTTATTTGCGCCACACCATGGCAGCAGAAAATAAATTACACACCAAGCCCAACGGTTAGAAGGTAAATCAGAATCAGGAAAGTATAAATAAAGTTGTTTTTGAATTAACTTCAAATGTTCCAAGTTTAATGATTGAAGTTATTTTTCTGTGTCTGTTTCTTTAACATCTGGAAACATTTAGTTCAAACCATTAGTAATTTGGGTAAACCATAATTAACTTTTTGTAAAAGCTTTTGAATTGGTCTGATTTATTAAAAATATAGTAAGTACAAGCAAGTTAGAAATGTGGACACACGGCTGCTGCTCGTGCCAACTTCATTTGTGTTCTTATTGAACAGCGATATGTCGCACTCTTGGCTGTAGCTACACGATATATATATCTAATTCGCCGCCGCGTATATGGTTTGTGAAACACTGGACTTATGTGTTTACATAACATATTTAGTTTCATATTATCACAATCTATCTCAATAAATAAACAGATATTTACTCATCATGTATGATCAATTCAAGGATTATTATTTATATTTTTAACCGAACACAAAAGTTGGTGCCCAATGGAAGAAGGAGTCTAGGAGAAGTAGCTTCTTACATTTAATCAGAAAGTTTTATCCTTGTACCCCAAAAGGTCTGCTGCTTTTTTTATATATAAAAAAAAACCTTTGTTAAATTAAATAATTTTGACAGTTTTATTATTTGCCTGTGAAAGAAAACTATAGTAGATTTGTGCATGGAATTGGCTTGATGGAATGGACTAGATTAGTGAATGGTAGTTTTGATTGATGACGGAGTAGTAGGCCCTAATTTGTTGTTTTTTGTGCGGTCCAACTCCCAGGTTCTCGACACGAGAGTCGGCCACAGTTTCTCGTGAAAAACGTTGGAGCCGAACTTCCTATTCTTTTTCTTCCATGGATGGATCAAGAAACCATTTTAGTGGTGAATAGCATTTTTACAAATCATCAATTAAAGGGGCACTATAATAATTGTGTGTGATAACTCATTATTATTATTATTTTTTTGTAATTACACAAAAAAATATTATTAATTCACATGTGTTTAAATGTGTTTACAAATCAATTTTACAACATAGATAAAATCCATTTCCTTCCCCTAAAATATTACAGTTTTTCTCTAAAAAATGAAAAATTGTTAATAATATTGGTTTCCATTATCATATGCTAAACTAATAATTGTAGCACCTCTTCAGATTGATGTAAGTATCGAAGACACATTCTCATAAAAGTAAATTGATGTGTACTTTATGAAAATACGAGTGGGCTACAAAAATATGTTAATTTCAAATTTTTTTAACTATACATAAAATTGTATCTAACAACAGCTAGGCCAAGGAAATATATCCTATTGTTGGTTGCACATCAGTTTTCTAAAATACACTTTGGTTCTCATGTAATTTTTTTAAAAATAGTTGTTTAAGCTTGTGGGGCAGCTAACCTTTTAAATGTATGCTTTGGCTTAAACTTTCAAATCGGGGATTAAACTTTTTGGGTGTCAAATTAATCACATAATGGTGATACAATTATTTAGAGTTTATTACTCATATGTGAATTGCTAACCACAGAAAGGAAACGCGTCCAAAACCCAAAATTTTTCAGGAGAAACAAACTATTATGCAATCTCCGATTAATTCCCCGGCTGTGGTAAATGTCATTTTTAAAGTGAAGTAATACACGGTATTTTACAGCACATGTTTCCTTTAGGCAGTAATCATGTCTATTTAGGCTATGCATTTGTAAATAACTCAATTTACATATTTTGTGGACATGTTTTTGTTCTGCGGTTAGCAATTCAAGTATAGGAAATGTATACAAAAACGAGCATAACATTAGTTTATGTCGAGAGGCTATGTTTGTCATTGTGTATCATGTTTCATCTTTGAAATACAATTAATTTATTATTTAAGGTCACCTAAGAGACAAGAAAATCTTTCACAAACTTGACTTTTTCATTTCGTTATTTTCTAGTATATTTAAACAAATGAGTGGAACCCATTTCTCAAGCCGGTGGGGCATAAGCAAATGTTAGACCTTACTTGGGGAGGGTTATACTGAAATTTCCAAGAACTTATATTTAGGCCTATAGTTGTATTTGACCTAATAGTAGCTAAAGTAGCCTACTACTATAACAACTTACATTTTACTCCAGCTACAATTGAAGTCCCCGACTACTACCAGGACAAATAAGATTAACCAACCATTGTTAGCTACTGAAACGTATTGAGGCAAGAGCCCACATGCATTCCAGTGTTGTGTATGACTATAAACTTTGTATTCATAACCCCTGGTATGTTAAAATTATATCCAACCCTACTACTGAATCCATTGTACACTTCGTTTACCCTGAAGGATAGCAAGCTTACCTGGTTGAATTACACTATGGTGGACTTTTTTATTTAGGGTATTCAAAAACAAATTACTCAAGAAAATATCTGGTCCTAAAGGTTGGAAGGTAATACAGAGTGGAGGAGGCTACATAATTGTGATTACTTACCCTGTACTCATCACAAGAGATTTTTAGGGTAATCATATCTCACAGATTACAATGGGCAGGACATGCTGGATAGAACAGTGATAATGTATGTAACTAGAACTGTATTCAAGGTAATTCCTAGCTCAAAAATAATGGGAAGGGACCAGTAAAAGACCTAGATGAGATGGGGTCCGAAGAAGTATACTACAAATAGGGATAGGGTGTAATATGTAAACTGAAGATGGGACAGAGTATAAGAACTAGCTCATATAGGGATAGGGTATGAGGTGACTGATAGAACTAGCTCATAGGATAGGGTGTAATGAGGTTACTGGATAGAACTAGCTCAAGATAGGGATTGGTGTAATGAGGTTGACTGGATAGAACTAGCTCAAGATAGGATAGGGTGTAATGAGATTGACTGGATAGAACTATCTCAAGATAGGTAGGGCAATGAACTTTCAAGTTCCTAATGCCATAGATTGAGAAAGTGCCTTTTAAAAAGGTCATACTACAATGTTTCAAGGTTATATGACCTTTCTGTGTAAAGAAGTATACATCTTATTTTGATGGGTAAAATCTGTAAAAATTTTGAAAAAATATCTTTTCTTTCATTTTTGTGAGCTAGTTCTTCTGTGGTCTGTTTTTAGTTAACAATTAATTTTAAAGTGTTTACTAAAGAACAAATAGTCTTGTGTGTGGGTAGAGATTTCCAATCTACGTCTAGCTATATCATCATGAAATGTTCTTAAAACTGAACAGATATTTAGTAGATCCCAGAGGCTAATAACTCAGGTGTGTGTTTCCCCTCACTACTTCCTTGTACCAATATGGGCTATTGGAGTAAGAATGAGGTTCAGTTAACAGAGGAATTATACCCACATTGGTGGTGAGTGAGAGTGGGAAACCACTAATCAAAAATCACCCTCTGTAAACCTGACTGGGATTAAATACTCCAATGTAACAAACAATCCAGTCTAACACTAGAGTCATGTGTTAGACCATGCGACCACTGCCACTGGTGTGTTTATATCCCTTAAAAAAAATTAAAAAAGTAAATCACACTTTGACACGTTACAGATGTACTGAGTTGGAATGCAGCGAACCTCTGCGAAGTGGACGGTGGGACAATAGTGAGCGGCGGTCACCACCAGGTGTTGATGCTCAACATGGCGAACCACCACATCATCCCGGAGGTGGAGATGCACACAGACATCCAGGAGGTGGAGATTGAGGCCATCCCTGTAGAGATCCCTTGCGAGACAGTGGAGACAACCATTGACAGCATGGAGGGCCAGCCCATGATCTCGCTGCAGACCATGCCCGAGCCTGGCTCCGAGGAAATCATCCTACAGACCCAGGAGGAGATCGTCGGCGCCACAGACCCGCTGTCTGCGTATGACCAGATCCCTGTCCCCACCGAAAATGAGATGTACGACAGTCCAGGGCCCAGTAGGAAGGGCAGAGGCAGGGGCCGGCGGGGTGGGAAGGTCCGAGGGGAGCATTTCCTCACAGAGGCGGCTAGTGGAGAAGTCAAGGTGAGTGCAGTGTAGTCAAGTAATGCTTGATTGAAACTAATTCTCACCAATCTCAAGGTATTTAATTTTATTGATAACATTTTTTTCTAGGGATGTGGTAAGTCCATTTTTTCAATTCAAAGTGAAATCGAATTAAATTATATGAGATATTCTCGAAACCGAATTGAAGTTGAATATTAAAAAAAATGTTTAATGTTGGACAAAAATATAATACTTTTGTATATCTATGTAAATTTAGATACCTATTAAATATAATTAGCAAAATGCTATAAAATATAATTAATATATTTTATCTTAAAAATAATAAATCAAGCTATTTTCACAAAAATCTAATTACTTTAGATTTTCTAACATGATCCCTAATTTGTGATAGAAATAACAACAGAAAATAAACAATTGTGTGTCTAAACTTTTTTTGTGTGTGTGAAGCTTTGTAATTGTCAAATCTGGAATTTTACTTTGAAATCAAAGTGAAATGAACGAATATTTCAAGTCAAAGTTTTCAAAGATTTGCAAGCCCATATTTATTTCAAATAAAGGTGTAAGAGTGTGTAATAAAATCTAGCACGGCAAAGTGATAAAGCAATGCTACTCTAATGGCATGGAAGAGAGTAAATAAGGCCTAGTAAAGCTATAAGGTTGGATTGGAGTAGAACTGAGAAATGTACATACAAACATAAACATACCATATCATGCAGTTCACTTACGAAGTGGAAAAAAGACTGTGCATATAGCCCAAAAAACAACTCCATACTTAACCCATCCTCACTTAACTCTCTCCGCACTCCACTATCCTTGCATACTCCCTTTGCTTCAACATCATCCATACATGCTCTTTTATTCTAACAACTCTTAATGTTTCTCTTCTTCACACATTCTCTACAACATTTAATCATGTCATACATGGCCTATCCCTTCCTTTTAATCCATACACTTTTCCATCATATATTTGCTTCCTCATTTGATCCACAATCCCTCTCAACATGCCTAAACCGACGTACAATGCCTCTTTGACATTGCCCTATTGGACTCCCGTTCAAACCACACTCCTTCAGTGTGATTGAGAGAAGGGTGGGATTAGAGAGTATCTAATAAGAGGGTAGCAGGGGGAGTTGTTCTACAGGTGTAAGAGACCTGGAATGGAGAAGAGAAGTACCCTGGAAGTGTAAGGAAGTTCTGTATAGGGTGTACTTTGTACCCATTATCACACATGCAAATAGAAACATGGACATTGAATGTAAGAGAGACTGGGAAAGGGAAGGCAATGGGAATGAAGTTTGTGAGGAGCATGTTAGCTGTCACAAGGAGAAACAAGATGAGGAATGAAGTTAACCGGGAAAGAGTGGGGGTACAGGAAGCACATGAGATAGTCGAGGAAGTAAGGCTGATATGGTATAGTCATGTAATAGGAAAGGAAAATGAGAGAATACCAAAGAGAATGATGGAGATAAAGTATGTAGGAAAAAGACCACAAGGGAGACCAAGAAAGAGATCGGAGGTGCAGATAACAGAAAGTTTGCAAGTGAGAGAAGAAGAATATAAGTAATTAAAGGAGGAAGAATGGTAGAGCGATAGAGGAAGATGGAGGAGGCATTTTACTAGACTGACCCAGCCACAGGCTGGAAAATATAGACAAATTTTCGAAGGAACAGCCTTATCCCATGGCTAGAAAAACTATAACGTTCAAGTCACATTATCTGCAGATGTCACTTTTGATAGATATAATCAAATATACAAGTAATGTATTAAAAAGCTATCAACATTGACCGCAAAAAATGTATTTGTATTTTATTAAACCCCTTGTATGAAAATTGGTCTCTATCAATTTAATTATATGAAAAATATCTTACCACCACTTCCTACTGCAGAGCTTACTACATTTTCACAGTGAATTATTTTTACCAAGTCATACTTTTTAAATCCGAATCGAAGGCGAATCGAATAATATGACATTTTCCCAAAGCCAAATCATTGTTCAAATATTTAAAAAAAAGTAGAATTACATATGTCTTTAAATAATAAATATTGTTTGCAAAATTTTATATTACTAAGATGATTAATATATATCATTCTAAGTTGATCATTTAAATTACCATCTTAATTACTTTATAGCATTTAATTAAACATTGAAAGGAGCATATAAGGGCAAGGCCTACAAACTTACCAGAAAACTGTATGCCTAAAATTTCACAATTAAAAACAAACAAAACATAATTATGACATTTTCGGGGTACATCAGGCCCCTTCTTCAGCAGAAGAGAGTGAAACACCAACTCGACTATGATTTTTTGCACATCCCAAATTTAACTAAAATTTTATATAATTTGTTTCTTTTAAATGAATCTTAGGCTCTTTTAAAATCCATGTGTAACTGATGAATCATCATATTGTATTCCCACTCCTTTTCTAATATTTGCTGAGTAGTAAAAATCTGATCCATTGTTGATCTATTTTGTTGAAATCCACACTGATGATCTCCAATTATTTCCTAGGGTGACCTGATGGTCTAGGGTTAAGGTGTCAGACTTCTGTGCTGAGAGTCCGGGGTTCAATCCTGGTCCCGGCACAGATTTATCTGATTGCCAAACCCTTCCTTCACCTCTGACAAGACGTGTATTAATCACAACTTGTGAATGTGAGGAATGCCAGGTCTCTACCGTGGTTCGGATTCCACGTTAAACTGTAGGTCCTCCATTTCATCTCACAATCACACTACCATTACACATTAGCGTAAGTGCGTATAACCCGAACGGATAGTAAGACGCTGTGCTAATAATAATAATAATAATCCAATTATTTCCTCTGCATATCATGTCATTCTCATTAGAATTACATTAGATGCATTTTTATAGAATGTTGGTAGTAGTGAGGTATTTTTATAGTTATTAAATTCTGAAGTTATCATCACAACATAATTATAATTTAACTATTTTATATTTTTGTCTTATGAATATTAATTTGTGGTCATGGAATGATAAAAATTGAACTTGAATATACATTCTTGCTTTAAATATATTTACTGGTGAATGCTTCTTAATAATTGTCGACTTCAGAATTTTACGTTCGAATAATGGGTGTGGGAAGCTTCAAAACAATATTAGCTTTGACTTTGATTAAAAAAAATAATCTTAATTTGACATTCTCAAAACTTCACTCATAAAAATATTGACAGGTAAAATATTCAATTTATGTTCAATCTTCGCCATTTTTAGGTATTTCCAAACTAAAATGCCAAGGCGTCAGCTCGCAATCGACCCACACTGACAAAGCGGCTGCCGTCTGTTAAAATAGTGCCCACTTCTGCAGATAGAGGGTGTCATTTGGTCAGCACACCGAACCCTTTGGCCATTAATCTCAATTTTATCATTCAAGTAGCTCCTCATTTGTTCTCACGAGGCTGAGTCGACCCCATTCCTGACCCACTGCTTCACAGAAAAACTGGAAGCGCTGGGGATTGAACCCGTGACCTTTAGATCTACAGGAACTCCGACATAAAAATTAATGCTCATATGAAATAATCTAAAGTAATAAATAGAATTGCATGTTGTGATAATAACGTGATTTATCAAATTAGAATGAAATATTACAATCAATTGTGCCATCATATGGATTTTAGTGCATATAGTTATATATATAAGTTAATAAACACAACATATTGTTTCAAGGCACAAAACAATTAGCCATAAATATTCAAACTTCGATTTGGCTTTGGGAATATTTTATATACAGTAGGGCCCCCATATCCGCGGGTAATACGTTCATTCCTAGATCTTCCGCGGTTACGTGAAACCATGGATAATATCGAACTATTATATAACGTGATATTCATGTAACACACATAAATACGGTAAAGTTTAATTGATAAATTATTTACAGTAAGATATTACCTACATTAAATAAACTAATAATAATGTATACTTTACACTAAAGTGTATTTACTATTCTCCATTCTTCATGTGATTATGATGACAATGATGATAGTACTATGCCCATAGTAGGCGTGTTTGTGCTGCTGATAGTAAGGCTGGTTCTTGCTTGGTGCATGGTTTGGATCTTATAAACAATTTTTTTATTTAATTAAAGTAAATAAAATGAGCAGCGATAAACCACGGATAACTGAAACCATGGATACTGAATCACCAGATATGGGGGTCCTGTTATATTCAATTCGAGTTTGCTTCAAATTGAAAAAGTAAACTTTACACACCCTTAGTTTGAAGCCGAGTCAAAGCTGACAAAAATTTGAAATGAAGTTGAAGTTTACAAAGCTTCGCACAGCCCTAATCATTGCTCTGTTTTTCTAACAACTGAAATGGGTATTTGTTTGCACTACAATTTAAAAACATAATAAATAGTTTGTAGTTTAAGATATCCTTGGCATAAGAATGTGTGACAAATATTTTCTTAGGAACAAAGTTTATTTGCTGCTAATATTTTTTGTTCAGGCCCGCAAGTGGGAACAGAAGCAAGTACAAATCAAGACTTTAGAAGGGGAGTTCTCAGTTACAATGTGGGCGTCGGGGACTGATGACGACGACGGGAGCAACCCAGAACAAGACCCTGACTATGAGGAGTACATGTCGGGCAAGATCTCTCAGGACGGCATCCCGGGGCTTGACCTCAGCGACCCAAAGCAGCTGGCCGAGTTTGCCCGCCCTGGCCACAAGATGAAGACGAAGAAGCAGTTCCCAGACGGGGTGGATCGTACCATCGCGTGTCCACACAAGGGTTGCACCAAGATGTTCCGGGACAACTCTGCCATGAGGAAGCACCTACACACCCATGGTCCCCGTGTACACGTCTGTGCAGAATGCGGCAAGGCGTTCGTCGAGAGTTCGAAACTCAAGAGACACCAGCTAGTTCACACCGGAGAGAAACCTTTCCAGGTGAGGTTTTGGACTGTTGATCATGGTATAGTTACTTGCTTCGGTGGTCATATGGTCTTAAAGCAGTGGTTTCCAACCTGAGGATTACAATCCAATATGAGGCCACACAGCATGTTTTGGGTGGGGTTGCAATTCTTGTTGAGGTTTTAGCTTTGTATTATTTACTTTTTCAATTAATTGTAATAATTATAGGGCTGTGTAAAAGTCAAATAGAAATGTAAATGGCTAGAATGATAAAAACTCTCAAGTGACTGCTTATTCCTCTTGGCCAACACACTCTTAACTGTTTCTTGCTGATTTACTTGACTGGGACAACCTTGTGACACTGCTAGTATAACATACAAAAATTCCCCCGGGCTTGATTATTCTCTTTTATGACATCTAAATTGAATTCATATAATCATTGTATAAGCAATTTATAATGATTAAAACAAGCATCCGCTGAGGACGCGGGCATAACGTCATGTTCTTTTGGTTTGATTTTACAGTGACAGGGAAGTAAAGATTGAATTCTGGCCAGGTATACTGGGGATAATGTTTCCTAAGTAATTTCTTATTCTCTTTTCCAGTATCTTCTCATATATTTTTGTACAGTGGCACATCAGCGTTATCCCCTTATAATTTGTACACCTTTTCCTGTCTCCTTTTTTGAAAATAGTTATTATAACTCCTTTTTCCAGTCTTCTGGTCTTGTATCCTTCCAAAACACTTTCAGTGCCCTGCGTAACTATTCTCTACCTACTTTACATTCGTATATAAATAAATACAGAAAATAACACAAACCCTTTTGGGAATAAATAAAATAACAAATGTTAAAAGAGAGAGAGAGAAAAAAAAGGCCAACTAGCTCACAGACCTAATGAATAATAATAATAAAATGACTAAATATGAGAAAAACGCTATTGAAATTGACTCTGGATTGGTATTTGAATAATAAATAAAAAGTAGTGTAATATATTTAAGAAACTTGAATTGAGTGTTACACTCATGTTATGTTTTAACTCATTGTAGAAACTACAATAATGTAAAGTAAGTGATAGTGAAGGGAGACAACCTGAAATGATCGTAAGGTTATGCCTGGATAGGAACAAACACAGTTATGTTGCATGAATAGACTTAAAGAATGTAATACATTCATCATATTTTATACCATTACATGTATGTACAAAATTTATGGTGCGGCACCAACTGACAAGCACATTGTGCTTAGCTGTAGCGTGTTTAGTGAATAAATATGTACTCCTGATAATTTTTTAAAAGATTTATGATTATGATTATGATGATGATGATTATTATTATTTTTATTTGTTCTGTCTTATGACCGATCCATTCCTTTTGTTTGTGAGCTTAGACTGCCAATGCGCCCTGCCCTCTGCCTCCTCCTTCAGCTCCCAGTATTTTCTTCTTTCCTTCAACTCACCCAATATTTGAATCCTCCTCCTACCTAAGCTCCTCTTTCCCTCAACCTTTACTTCTATGTCTTCATGCAAAAGACCGCTTCTTTTATGGATGTGTCCAACCCCGTTTGCGTTGCACCGAAAAATCACATCCAAAATTGTTTTCTTCTCCCCACTCTTCTAAGGGGTTATTCATTTGTCACCCTGTCTGTTCACATAATCTTCTCAAGTCTTCTCCAGCACCACATTTCAAATCTCTCTAAGTATTTCTTTTCCATCTTCCTGAGGTTAAGTTTCTGCTCCATACAGTGTGGTGCTCCAAATGTAGTATTCCTCAGTTCCAAACTCAATTTGCTGGTCAGCAGTAACTTCTTGTTGAAATCTTTCTTGCCATGGCAATCCTTGACCTAATTTTCTTGGTGCAATAGGCATCCTTTGTCAGCAGACCTCCCATATTCTTGAAATGATCACTGCTTTCCAAATCCTGGTTTCAAATTTTGATTTTCAGCGGCTCTTCGTTTTTTTTAAAAATCCCCATCACTTTTGACTTCTCAATGTTGATCTCCATGCCATATCTTCTTCCTATCTCCACTGGCCGGTCCATCATTCCCTGCAACTCTTCTTGATTTTTTGGCCATCATCTGTGTATTATACTGTATTAATGACTCATCCTCCTATCCTGAAATTTCCACATCTCTCCAGAGTTTCCTTGACCAGCACTCTCCATAAAAGTTGGAACATACTGGGTGACAAACAGTATCCCTGCCTCACTTCTCGTTCTGTCTCAACGCTGTTGGTCTCTCCATTGTTGAGCCTCACCTTCACTCACTTTCCCAGGTACAGGATTGCAATCAACCATCTTTCCTTCAGTTGTTGCCAATCTTCTTGACTATTTCCATCATTTCTTCCACTTCACTCTGTCGAACGCCTTTTGCTAGTCGATGAAACCAATGCAGACTGCTTTGACTTCCAGCTTCCTACTTGATATAGAGAAGAAAAAAATTGCTAGTTAAGTTTTGATATATTTGTTAAAGCTAGGAAAATATTTATGTACATTTTTTCAATTGAGGTTTTTGTGACATTTTCAAATGCTAGAAAACAATTTTATATGAGAGGTTTTTAAACTGAAATTCACAATTTTTAAGGTGAAATTACAAAGATTTATTAGATCATAATAAATTTAGAGTCTTAACCTATAATTCATAGTCATAGCCTGACATTATCTAATAGCCGTATTTTCTTTACTGGGTATGTTTAAGTTTAATGCATTGTGGCTACAGACAGAGAAAATTCAGGGAATTCCTTGATGTCAGAAATGTCAGAGAATTTAATCAAAAATAAGGAAAAGTCACAGAATTTAAATGTTTGATTAATTCTGCACCTAAACATTTAAACAAAAGTGAGAGTTTCACTATGTTAATAAAGTGCATTGCCTAGATAATTTATTCTGACATGAGATGGTTGTACAGGGTTTATTTTATAACAACCCGCCTCGGTGGCGTAGTTGGCTAACGCGATAGTCGTGTTGAGCTCGACCACCGAGGACGGGGAGATCGAGGTTCGAATCTCGGTCTGGTGAACTGGGGGTAGTTTTTCCTAAATGGTTTTCCACTCTCCTTCCACGCAAATGCGGGTTCACTTCCTCTAAATTCAACCCTCCCAATTCCTAATCCATTAGCGTAATTAGCACTTAAGCGTATAACCCGAACGGGTAGTAAGACGCGGTGTTAAATATTATATTATTATATTATTATTTTATAACATATTCACACAGGAACACAAATATAACCTAACTAAATAATAGAGAATTAACAAAAACTTATAAGAATGTTGATGTTTCATAGCCTAGGATTTTGTGAAAATATGTGATCAATATAATAAACGGAAAAATTCCCATTCAGCAAGAAAAACTGTAAAAAGGTTAGGTTTGGAAATTTTTTAAATGTTGTCTGAAAAACCTGTACAAGTCAGGGAATTTTATAATAAAAGTTTTGTAGCCACCTTGAGAAAATGTATATTGCTACCATTCGAATAACTTAAACGCTTTGTCTACTCCATACACAAACAACAATAGTTAGTTGAGTGGTATCTTTAATGTTACAACTCTCATTTTATGCAATTAAATGGGATAAAAACTCAAAATACCTCACAAATAGTTAAAAGTACTTAAGCGTGTGTGAAGCTTCAACTTGGTTTTGAAACAAACATCAGATTAAACTTCTCTCTGGAAAAAAAAAAAAATTCCTGCCTTGACAATTCACTAATATAAATGTCGGATCACTAAATACTCAATTTGTTTAATTATTGCGATTCTGAGTCGTTATATACATTACATATCAATACTCATATAGAAAAAATCTTAATTATAATTAATTGAATTGTTAGTTTTAATAACTTGATTTATCAGATTAAAATTAAATATTAGAAACAATTTGTGCGATAAAACCTTTTCTAATTAATTTTAGTTAATAAAGTTATATAAATATGTACAATATATTATTTTTTCTTGCATAAAACTAAAAAAAAGTCATCCGTTGCTTACAAATATCTGATTGAAACTTTTTCACAAATTATAGTCTGTAAATGACCATACACACTTATAAGTAAGCACAGGATTAAATGCCAGTAGAACTGTAGATCTCACTTTTTTTTGTACCACCAATAAAACCACAATCAAAGAGTTGCATTTTACAAATACAAGGTTATTCACTTGGTACTGAACACTTATTTTTTTATTAACTCATGATTGGAAAGTCACATTTGAATAATGTAGATTGTAAAACATACCCTGGCCCATGACAAATAAGAATGTGTCATAGAAGATGCTGGAAAAGCCCACCGCCAGCGTCCAGACACATTTCACCGATGCTCCATATCGATGAATGTGCGATGTAGCGTAGCGACGTTGATAGCAGAAATTTCAGTCTGATGTTGTCTTTCAATTCTCAATCAACCTCAGCTTGTTGACATAAACATTGCCTTTTAAAAGTCCCCATAGAAAGAAATCTTGGGGTGTCAGGTCGGGAGACCTAGGTGGCCACAAATTTTTGGAGATAATCCTGTCTTCGAAAAAACTGCAGATTTCTGCCATGCACCTATTTTAGGTGTGGCAAGTTGCATCGTCCTATCGGAAATAGCCATCTGCAACTTCCTGATCATCTAACTATTCACAAATTTATTAAAGATTTCCAAATATTGGTCACTATTCACCGTGTCTTAAAAAAAGATTGACCCATGATACGCGACGAGACACCGCCTACCAGACAGCAATTTTCGCTGGATGCAATGGCTCTTCATGAATGGCATGGAAATTATCAGTGGCCCACACCTGTGTATTTTGCCACTTTACATAACCGGACAAATGGAACCATGCTTCATCAATAAACCATGTTATGTCCAACAGGGTGGGGTTTTCGGTGAAAAATTGGGAAAACCATTTACAATAAGCCAGTCGCTTTGCCAAATCAGTGGCTGTAGCTCATGCACAGCCCTGATACGTATGGCTTATGCCTGTTTGGCGACTCTTTGACAGTTCAAATACGATCGTCCAATCTCTTGGGGTAACCTCCGAAGAAATTTTCTTGGGGATGCCAATAACCGCCGCTTCACATCCTGTATGTTGTCCTCCGTCGTCATGGGCCGTTCGCCCGTACGCGGAACCACCAAGTTTCCCATTCTCTCCAGCTTCTTCGCCAAGTTCAAAATGATGGCACTGGTGGGTGGTGTACGCCCACCAAATTTATTCAGATACCCCTGCTGACATTGTTTGAAGGAACAGGTCACCCAGTACTGACGCACAATGAAAACATGCTCTTCAATTGAGTACACCATCTTTCTTCTACTGACTCACACTGTGTGATTAGACAGCTTCCCCATTAATGTCTAGAGAGATGGCGCATCATTGTGGCACCCAGCTGGCTAGCAGGGAGATATGTTTTTCCAAGTAATGCATGTCGACTGCTTTGTCACGAGATAAAGAACCGTCCTGTTCATGTTTCATGCCATATATTATCTCATGCCAAATTATTATTCTTCATAGCTTATATTATAAAAATTAAGTGTTCAGTCCTGAGTGAATCATCCTGTATTTAGATATATTCATCGGGGTCAAAATTTAAATCATCCCTAAAGAATATTAAGAACATTTTTGTTATGAATAAAATTACATAGTAGTAGAGGTGTTTCACGTCCACTTTTTAAATTCAAAACAAACTCGAATTGAATATATGAAATATTCCTAAAGCCGAATCAAAGTTTGAATATTTTTTGTTAGTTGTTTTATGCTTGTAAAAATCCTATATTAGAGTTAAATAAAAAGATTAATAATTAAAATTACTTGGAAAATGTTTTATTGCACAATTGTTTTTAATATTTATCTTGACTACAGCTTACAATTCAATTACTTCAGATTTTTACATATGAACATTATTTTCTAATGTATACAACAGCTAAGCATGGAAATAATTGACAATATGTTGAATATTTTGCGGTTAATATTTCTATTGACAAAGCTTCTTAATTGTCAAAACTAGAAATTTTTTTTTGAAACAAAGTCGAAATTTTAAAGCTTCACATACCAACATAAACCTGCTAACTTTCAGTAGGATTTTCATTTCATGATATAATTTCCAGTTAAAATTTTTTTTTTAACGGATGGAACATTCAAATACTGTCCGACACCTTAGCTCAGTCAATAGTTTGTCTCTACTGAGTTAAGGGTTCCGGGTTTGATTCCCAGCATGGTCAAAAAATCTATCATTGATGAAATTTAGGTTTACCCTTTCAAAGTAATGAACTAATGACCGGGGACTGGATGTGTTGTTTCTCCTAATCTTAAGTTATATTATAAGGCATATGCAGCTACGACAGGCCTAGCAAGCAGGTCGTGGAAAATATATGGCATGAATAAAAAACTGACCCAAGCTACATACAGGCTGGAAACAGTAATGGATGTAAAAAAACATTTAAATACCCAAACTTATAAGCAGGGCTGTGTAGTTGGAGTTGTGTAGTTAGAATCTGAAGAAATTTTAGACATAGTCGAATTTGGAGTTGGTAAAAATGTATCGACTCCGACTTCAAAATAAAATCCTACAATATTATAACAATATATGGTAGCTATATAATTTTAATTATTTTTTTTTGTTCTTTAGGATCAATATTTGTAATTTGAATTGACAAATTTATAAAAATATAATATATTCACAATGTTGAAATACTTCCCATGAAGTAATCTGTATTGGAGCATTTTAAAGCAGTAAATTTGTTATAATTACTAATTAATGTACTTTGGCCATTTATGAAGGAGTCAGAGTTGGACATTAGAAAAATAGAAGAGTTGAAGTCAAAGGCTTGGCCTACTGACACCACAGCCTTGCTTATAAGGATATTTGAAATTTGAGAAAATATTAAATTCAAGATATGATTTCAAATAAAATAAAAACATGCTTTTATCAAAATTCTTAGTTGGTATTTGATTTATAGCTCCAATATTGTATATAGGGGGCTCAGCCTAGACATAATTTCAGGGAAAACTTAACAACCAGACTCAAGACCATTTATTTAACACTTAAGGGGTCGTCCATAAACCACATAACGCTTTTTTCCTACCTTTTTAGCCCCCCTCCCCTCATGTAACACCATGTAGACATTTAGCCTAGCCCCCCCCCCTCCGCCGTGTTACGTAACTTTTCTCACCAAGAATGAATATCATTATTTCATAGGGAAGTTTTGTGATACTAAAGGAGGGATTCAGAATTAATACTTCTTAAAATCCATTTTAAATCCTGAACATAAATGATTTCATAGAGTATTATTATTTATAGATAGCTACACATACAAACAGATAAGACAGACAAGTACAGACATAAAGACGTTGAGCTCAAATTCCTCACGTTCATGAGAAAAAACCTCTGCTATGTTTATGTTATGGATGTCAGGTTTGCGATCTGAATAAGAACAAGACGCCGAAGCACTACTATGTGCTGACTAGGATGGCCCTTTGATGTTAAAGTGCCCACATCAGATGCTTGATGCCGGGGAAGACATCTTCTTAATATTGTGCACTTTTTATGATAGTCATAAATTTTCATCATATAGAGAACTATTTAAATAACTCTAGGTATACAACTTTTCTAAATTATTATTGGATTAATCTACAACTTTACTTTAGTTAACTTATCAATACCCAGACTTATGTTTCGTTCCAACATCAATCCTGGATCCTGGCTTCACTCTTTAAAATGACTAGATGGCCAATGAAGCAGAGATTGGGGTTCGAATACTTGTCGGGTATACTCAGAGGGGCTTTTCCTAAATGGTTTTATAATATATCTCCACGGTAATGAGGGTAGATTACCTCTAGAATTCTACCTTCCTCATTTCTACTTCATTAGATAAATATAATAAAAATGATTAGAATAACTACAATTTGACTATACCACCCTACAAAATGTATACTAAAAAGGTAATATTTTAAAGAAAATTCACCATTATTTGCATAGAGGGTGATTGGGAAACTGTGTAGAAAAACAACCCTCAGTAGTCCTGACTGGTATTCGAACCCCATCTTCCCAATATCGGCCGTCTAGTCTACTGAGAGAATGACTATTTAGACAATGCAACCACCATAGTGTGTGTATGAAGTTGCATTTATATACATACACATTAGATTTATCAGAAGGGAAAAGGTATAACCTTAAATACACCTACCTTTTGTGAATAATTAATGATATTTGAAGCTTTAGTTTTCATAACATGCTGCTGGTATGAAGAAATAACACTATTGATGAACTCCTCAAACTTGACTCGAGATAAATTCTGTACTTTTGCTTCTTTCCATTTCACTACTACATCTTTTTGAGACTTCCACTATTTTTTCTGGATATCGCTTTTTATATGCAAGCAATGAACAAGTCTCCTCTTTTTGAAGAAATTATTTTTGTTTCTGTACAAACACAAGTGATTATTCACAGCCTATGTAAAAGAATGTGCAGTGGGCATTTAAATTATACTCAAACTCAACTATACTTATAAATTAAGGCCTCTTCGACTGACAGCTGTTATCCAACTAAAAGACCGTGAGGGTGTCAGTAGTTGAACAAATCTAAACAAATGCTGTGAGTATAACTTGTCATTGTCATCCGCATGAAAATATGTGTTTTCGAATGTGTTTGGCCTTCATAGTCTCAGGCAGACAATGCCTCCTAAGCATTAGAAATATTGATAAACAATTTTCAAAGCCACAGGTATTTGGAAGTTATCCATAAGTATGTTTATCAAAGGTGAAAACATGAACAATATTGTTTTTTAGCATTAGAATTTTAGTTTAACACCTGTGTTATGTAACACTTTGATGTACCCTACCCTCCCCCAAATGTAACAGCATGGAGACATTAGAGCTCACCCTTCCTCCCCCCCCACCAATGCGTTACATGGTTTATGGACTACCCTTAACTGGATGTTGGTTCATGGATGTCCCCTAACTGGATGTATGGACATTGTATTTAAAAGATTATAACAACGAATGTTAACATTTAGTTACTATTTATATTTTCTATTATTTTATTAACTCTTTATTCCTATTTCCTCTTAATCATATTTTTTTTCAAGATTTTAATTTTAATTTAAGATTTAGGATTCAAAGGTAAAATAAAGCTTTGGGTTCATAAAATAATGGCTTTGATCCATCTTTAAAAATTATTAAATTATTTTAATAAATTACATTATCAAATATAATTTTTTTAAAAGCATTTTAATAAAATAAAACCTTGTTCATAATATGCACATTTTTCTTCCTAGGCACATTTGAAGGCTGTGGCAAGCGCTTCTCTCTCGACTTCAACCTACGAACTCATGTCCGCATCCACACAGGGGACCGGCCGTATGTCTGTCCGTTCGACGGATGCAACAAGAAGTTTGCGCAGTCGACAAACCTCAAGTCCCACATTCTCACCCACGCCAAGGCAAAGTCACGCAACGCTGTGACCGGCTCTTCGCGGTCTGTCCCCACGATCCACGCGGAGCCCCTCCAGTCCCCACAGTTTGTTCAGGTCGAGGTATCTGACGCTGAAAGCCAGCAATTTATAGTGTACGCCGATTGAGAGTTAGTCATGGACGAAGACGACGATCTTCTAGGTGATACTTGATGAGATGGGGAGGGTAACAGATCCGTTTAAATAAAGGGACACGTTCCTACGTGAGCTGTAAGTCAGTGTGACGTTTTTACTTGTTTGATTGCGAGTGTCTCTTAAGGTCACAAACATTTCATCATTATCAATATCAACGTTTGATGATTTGAAGAGCAACAAAGAAGAAATAAAAAATGTACATAAATATATATACATTATTTTTGTAGGTAACTACAAATGTTTTAAATATTCAAGTTGAAGGGAAATTTGAGAGTATTGAACAAAAAATAAACACAATATCAAATTAGGGATTATATGTTCAGTCTAACATTAGCATGCTGATGAAATGATCTAAAAAGGGGTCCAAAGTCAGTCATATTGACACTGTTGTGAGTATGGACCATTGAGAAAGAGAGTAAGAAAAACTTGAAAGATGTATGTAAAATGTAACATAATGTTTACATTAGTTTAGTGTAAATAAGTTCAGTGGACACATACAAAAAAACTTTCAAATCGACTCATAGTAGTTTTTAATAATTGCTCAGTATACGTTTGCTTAGCTACTGCATTACCTTTCCTTTAATATCTTATTTATTCCTACAGTTTTGTTTGTTTCATTTTACAGGGTGTTTACTGGGTCTCAAAAGTCACTAAATTCATGAAAAAGTTACTAATTGCAAAAAAAAAAAAAATATTCAAAAGTCCCTGAAAAGACACGAATTTTAAATATTTTGACCATAAAGTCATGAAAATATTTTCGTTTGGATTTCTTGCGCATCGTAACAACACGAATGCGTTAAATGTCGAGCCACCCACTACCCATGATGTCATGCGCTAGCCGCCTGATTGTTTTTACTGTGATACCAAGGACAAGGTTAACGTTCGCCATGTGATTAAAGTGTAATGTTTCTTGCGAGTGCATTATGCCTATATATGCATTATATAATGTTCGGCCAATTACAGAAGGAATTTTGTGGTAAAAAAAGGTCACCAAAAAGTCACTAATTTTTTTTTCTCCATCTCAGTAGACACCCTGCTTTAATTCTCAGAACACAAAATAATTATCTGACTGTTCTGACATGCTTGGAAATGAATGTATCCATACTGGTGCATCTGATGCACTTATAACACACTTTAAATATGACTATAAACATATATAATATTTATTTTACTATCATTAATCGTAATCAATGGGAACTGTTTCCAGCTTGTGACCAGGTCAGTTTTATATAATACCTCCATCTTCCTCTGTCCTTCCAACCGTTCTTCCTTCAAAACTCACACGCACACTTGCACCCATCTCTTTCTTGGTCTCCCTTGCAGTATTTTTTCTACTTTCCATCATTCTCCTTGGGATTCCTTCCTTTTCTCTCCTTATTAAATGACCATACCATCTCACCCTTGTTTCCTCTACTAATCTCATGTACACCAACTCATGCTTGGACACTTTCATTCTTAATCCTATTTCCCAATGTGACAGCTGGCCTACTCCTCAAAAACTTCATTCTCATGGCCTGCACTTTCCTGGACATAAATATCGTGAGTATACATTGATTATGTCTTTATCAAGGCCATTCAATTTAATTCCTTGATACCTATCGATTTGTAATGGAATGGGATAACCAATACACTACCTTAATTACTTGGCATCTCATCATAAGACACCTTTTTTAAGTACATTAGGGATGTCAAGTTCCGATCTCTATTCTTATCTTACATTGCTACTTTTTGGGGGGTGCGAATCTTCGAAAACCTTGACTTCATTTCGAATATTCGTTCATTTTGACTTTGATTCGAGACTAAAATCCAGGATTTGATAATTATGAAGCTTCCTCCAAAAATATTTAAAGTTAAAACACATTTATGTTTATTAAAAAAAATTAATTTATAGCTATTCCCGTCACAAATTAGTGTTAGTGTAAAAAAAAAATCTAAAATAATTATATTACATTTTGTGATAACTTAACTTATCATTTTAAGATGAAAAATATTAATTATGTTTGCAATATAGCATTTTGTAAATTATATTTAATACTTAAATGTATATAATTATGCTAAGTAGTTTATTTTATCAAATATTAAACATTTTTTAAATTCCAGAACTCTGATTTGGCTTCAGGGTTATCTTAAATTATTTGATTCGACTTTGCTTCGAATTGAATAAATGGACTTCGCACACCCCTACCGCTTTTATTTACTTTTCTTGTAAAGTTTCTCACTGTGCTAATGGTATGACCAAACAAGAAAGTTTTATTTACCACTTCTAATCTTTCTCAGCCATACATAGTACCAACCCTAGTATATAAGGAAATGAATGTATTTATACACACTTATAGGAAAGTGTGCTGGCTAACCCTCCTACTTGTAGCCGTGAATTAGCCTAGTGCTCTTTTCCACATAACCTTTATACTGTACATTTTTTTTTCCTTGTTGAAACAATTGGGGATTGAAAATATAGCGAATTTTACACTTGATAAAGATCACTGGTTTTGAAAATATATTTCAATATGACTGTGCAAAGCATGGAAACTTTGACTTGGCTTCAACAAAAAATACATCAACTTTACATCAGACTCAACAAGTAAGAAGCTTCATCAATAAAAATATTGGTAGCTAAAATATTCTATTTATTTTCAATTATTGCTACACTGAGATGCTATGTTCAAATTAATATTAACTTAAAAAAAAAAATCTGAAACATTTGAACTTTATGTTGTGATAATAACTTTATTTATTATATTACAGTATAGTCTCAGAAACTCGACCTAATGTGGACTTAGACGGTGTCGAGTTTTATAAATGAACTTGCATAAGATGCATGTTTACTATGTCATGTTTACTAAACAAGGATGAATCACAGTACAGTATCGAATGTTATAGGTACAGTTGTACTGTAGTATTGTACGGTAAAGTAACATTAATATAGGTACAGTACAATATATTACGTGTTAATATAATGAAGTATATACATACGTGTAATATACAAAAATGCAGTACAGTTCTGTACATAAAATATTGTATTGATTCAAATAACACGTTACTGAATTGGAAAACTAACAAACCCATCACTTGTAAAAACACCACAGCACGACTGTTCCACTCGAGTTACACAGACAAACAGTTGAATGACCTTGGATTGCGATGGCTGGCGCCAACAACTGTGTGCACTAGCGCGTGTGGAGTTACACAGAATGTCGAGTTATCGAGGGTCGAGTTCCCTAGACTACTGTAGTATGAAATAATACAAACAAATGTACTTTAAAACATTTTCTAAGCGATTTTAGTATATAAATAAATGGTTAAATCAACAGAGGGAGAGTACTTGAATGTCTGTGGACTCTTGCAAAGAATGAAGTAGTATCAAAAGAGGCAAAGATGGCAGTATATAAACGTGTATTAATGCCAACATGGTCTTATGAATGTGAAACGTTGGTTTGTCAGAGCAAGAGCAAAGTGAATCTGTCTGGAATGATATATTTACAAAATGAATGTGGAAAGACGCGTGTAGACAGAATCGGTAATGAATGGGTGCTGAAGGAGTACGGTTTGAAAGAGAATCCAATATTTCATGTTTTAGATTAGAGTTCGCTGCTTCGAATTGAAAAAGTAGATTGCATAACCCCCTCTTGTTTAACAAACAATATTCAAACTAATATCGTCTAGGGAATAATGTACATTCCACTTTTTAAAAAAGGGCCTTTTAAAATACATAAATATATTTTGGTTGTGGTCAATTACTATTTTAGGGGTTGTCTATAAACTACTTACGCATAGGGAAAAGGGTGGGGAGTTGGTAAAATTTCATTTGTAATAATTACATTTGTTTACTTGTTTCTTTAGGAAACATAATTTTCTAATCTCTTACAATTTTTCAAGTGTATTCTCTTGTAAATTGTAGACTTGCAGCTTAATGAAACAGGCCCCAGGGGAGTCACATAATGTGTGATGTCACATTACAATTTAGCATATCAGGCAGCATTCTGTTGTGCTAATAACCTGACTGCATGCAATATAGACAAAAAAAATCGCCACAGCAACTTTGATCATTGAGCTTGACGAACATGTTTCAATAAAAGTGTTTAAAAGACTCTACATTTAAATAGGTGGTTTGCATAATATTGTGATGTTAACAAAATTGTGCCAAGTGGGTGGAGGGAGTAATTTTTTTTTAGCATGATGTAGTTTCTGGACAGCCCTTTATTAGTAATATTTTATAGGTATTGATGATATTGATCAGAAGTGGTGTTGCTGGAAACTAAGAACATTTATGAATATTAAATATTTCTTAGAAGCTATTTGGAGTTTTTTAAGGGTAGTGGAGGGCAGCAATTTGAATAATGTGAGTGGCCTTACCTAAAATACATAGAAGATATTATAATATATATATTATTTTTAAAATTGGCTATCTAGGGAGCACTTTAAATGTGTAATGGTATATATTTTTGTTAATATCGCGTAGTCTTGGAGTGTAACCTTTACATTCAATACATCTTCACTGTTCTATATTTTAGTTCTTATTGAAATTATTTGCTGTATTGGGAGGGGCGAAGGCTCAGATTTACCCTCGCTGATTAAAGGTGATTTTTATCAGAGGGTTTTCTACTTTCACCCCATGATAAATGAAAGTACATTTCCCACAAAGTTTTATCTTCCCTATCCCTACCCCATAAGTGTAATTAAATGCGGGTAGCCTGAGTTGGTACTAAGACGCAGTGGGAAAAAAGTTTTGTGCCAAAGCATTTGTCTAATTTATACTTCTTAATTAATTCTCAATTGTTTCCAATAATTTAAACTAAGTTTCTTCTTGGCTATGATTGTGAATAAAGAGTAGTTAAGCGAGATGTGATGTAAATTAAAAATATGAGTAGGAAGGTGGAGTCGGCACACTTACAAGGAAATATTTTGGGCACACACAGATATTTTTGATCATCTACCAATTTGGTCACTCATGGATAAATATCAAAGTTACATTGATCCCTACTACCCAGATTTTTTTTTTTTTTTATCTTTATGTAGGCCATTAATTTCTGGTATGATACGACTGTACAGTGTTTTAATATTCGTCCAAACACAATTTCGTTAACAGAATATTAATTTTGTTTTCCAACATAATTTTTTTCCAGCTCCATAGTTGCCTTTTAAATTAATAGTAAAAAAAAAAGTTAGATAATAATCATGTTCTTATATTTTGTGATCAATATTTTGTCATAAAATTAAAAAAAAAATATTGATGGATATGCAGTTTCTTACTCAAAAGATACTAGTGATAGAAGATTTTAAAAGGCATTTGACCTATTTCACAAACGTTGTATTAAAATAAATGATTAAACAAAGAACACAAACTTAGAAGTGCCGAATACGTATTTGAAGATGCAGATTCACTTTTTAATGGAATCAGATTTACTTTCATGACATCATTTATTAAAATATTGTGTTTTTTGCTCTTGAATTAGTGATTTATTAATTTTACTACATAAATAATTGTTACGAGTTACTTTATTTTGTAGCTTTGGACTGCTAGAATGGGGCACTACTACTTGCAAAGACTAATTTTAAAGTATTAATTCAGGTAATTATATTTTGGGTATGTTATCTAAAATTCGTTTGTAATGTATTAACTTGCAACTTGTCAAACAATTACTGTCAGAAAATGTCATTTGCAGTGATCATGAAATGACATAAACAATATGTGAATGTGCTGTTATATCTCATTTTCTAATTCTATGCATTTGTGTCTGTGTAATATAAATGCATATTTTAGGCTTCAAAAAACTTTGACTTTTTGTTGTTGTTGTTGTTGTTGAAACCATTATTTTAAGTTGGTCTTAAAAAAGGCACATTGCAGGAGATTATTTAGTAAATAAACAGGATGATATTGAATTATTTTATATGTATGTACCAGTAACTTTTGAAGAAGCGAATCGCTTAAATTAGAATTTTATCCACAGCTTCTTTACTGGCTGCAATATTCTGGCAAGCTAACCAATTTCAATTTTCTAATGCTAATATCATGATCAAGATAATGTTAGTGTTTTTAAATGTTAACAAACAAAGGGGTATAATCAAGATTCTACAAATGTAAACATAACGTTAAATAAAAAAAGTTAGCAATACACAGCCTAATAATTTGGAGGGCTGAAAACAAATTCTTAGCAAAAAAATGGAACTCAAATAATCAAGGCTATTTAGTAGGTACATCAAACTTTTGTGCGAAGTGTCTTTGTGAACTTTTACCACACTAAAATTGTTATCAAAACATATTTAAAGTTTATTGTAGTATTTTTGGAAGTATAATACATATGAGAAATAAAACAAATTGAATCTTTTTGTGAAATTATCTAATTGATCTTATTAAATTTTAATAATGTTCCAGTTTATTGATTTAAACTTAAATTAATGTTATCAACCCAATTTGTATTTTTTTCTACATAGTAGATGATATCATTCTTCGCCGAAATTTCTTTTAACGTCACTTCAATGCTCTGTTAACTGACTTGTGATTGCGTTTGTTTGAAAATATTAAGTTAACCTTTGTTATGTAAACATTACGTTAAATTAATCATGATCTTGGCATTACATAAGCAGGGTTGCCACTCGCTAGCAAAACCAATTATTTCTGTCTCTTAAAAAAGAGGAATCAAATGGATTTTAACCAAATACTAGAATAAATAATAAAATGTTAGTTAATTTGGCACTTATAACTACAAGATTTTAATAGTAAACCTTTACATGGAAGAAAAAGTGAACTGAAAAACTAAGCATCCACCCAGCCAACCTTTTTTCACCCAGAAACATTGTGTATCTTAACAACTGCATACGTTTACCTATAGAAATTAAATAATACTGTTAAAAACATTTATAACATAACTTCACACAATATTTAAAAAATTAAATTTCATTCCTCCATGTTACTCCTTAACTTGTCTGGAAAAATATAAACTCCCTTCTGAAAATCCTAGGGAACTTTGAATTTAAAAAATAGTGGCAACCCTGGTATGACTAGGTCAATTCACGTCATTGTTTCAAAAGTTAACTTATATCTTTTTTAAAATTAAATCAAACTGTCACTAATTGTATTTTTTTTACGTTGTCTGTGAAATCATTTCATCGAAACATAATCATCTTTGATTTATTCCCATTTGATGATATCCAAGTGTACAAAAATAAATTTGTTTTTAATTTTTTGTACAGAAATAGTAGATTAAAAAATTGTGTGTTTATGGAAGAAGGCACAGGAGAGATTTACAGGAACAACTCATTCTATCCTCCTTTTTTTTTTTAATCTCCTTCCAAATATACAATTATAGGTAAGTTACCTCAAAAAAAGGAAAATAATTTTTCCTTGTTTAAAAATAAAAATATGTGGTAAGTTTGAGCAACTCGATTTTTATGTGGAAACAATTTTATCGCTAGTTTGTTGTACTAATAAAGATCTGTAAAATAAATTTTTGAAATGTTATGACTTACTATACTGTCCTATATCTTCATTTGTTCGTTTTGAGATGTGCACCTTAATTTGAAAATAAAATGTCGAAATGTGATTTTATTTTTGTTTAAAATTTTCATTTGTGTTTCTATAGTTTGGTTCCTTTGAGGTAAAATTCTAATCTACTAAACAAAAGGATGGGCAAAGTTTTTCTTTGTAACTGTACACCCGTCTTAGTCATATTTAGTTTTTTTTTAAATCCAAAGGGAAGAAATAAGGAAATTGTCGCTACACTATAGGTAAGTGTAGTCTTCATTTAGTTGTTGGTAATCGAAGAATTGTTGCTGTCAAATCTCCCAATCTTTATACATTTATTTTTTCATTTTATTTATAGCTGAATTGCGAGCTCATGCCTTGAAGTTTATTTGAGCCGTTTTAACTTGCACTTTCTGCAGTACATGACTTATAACCTAACTTAAATCTAAAATAGACACAACATACAGCTATTTAGTGTTTAGAGTAAATTAAAAAATAGTTGTATGTGGCCACCGACTCAACCAACACTGCATTAGAAGCTGTTTGAAGACTGTCTTTAGCCTATTTTAGTGCCTGGACAAACTCAATTTTAGCGCCCCATCTTTTATCACAAAATAACAAACATTGTCTCATGACTGATATAACGTGTCAGCCTTGGTCAGACACAATCAACACAGCACACAGAAGATCCCCAAAAATTGGGGTTCATCCTCCAAAGTTGGTTGACCTCTATTTAACATGAGTAATACAAATGCTAGACTTAATAGAATTCATGTTAAATCTCTCTCTCTCTCTCTCTCTCTCTCTCTCCTCTATATATATATATATATATATATATATATATATATATATAAAATTAAATATATATATATAAACTTAAATATATATAAACGTTTTAAATACTACAATATTTATTAAAGCACTCAAATTGAAAGTAAAAGCCTATTCATATCCCGTGAAACAAATTCCAAGGTCAGAAACAGTATTTTTGAAGATATTACTCAGCCTGCCTTCCCCAAAATTTACATGTGCAGACCATGTGTCCAATCCATTTACAATGTAATGAATCCAAACTAAAGCAGTGGCAAATAGCTCACAATCATATTACTAAATCAAGAAGGCTTTCAGGCCTTAATAAAAGCTATAGGTCTTCCCAACCCCATTGCTATTTGAATACCATAGTCAATATAGAACGAACACCACTGAACTAAGTGATCAATGAGAAAGAAGAAGCTAAAATCTATCATGCTGGGATTATGAGCTATGAAAAAAAGGGATTAATGTAATGTAACAACTCTATTAACTAAACAGAAACTTAGGTGATTAACCTTCAAGAGCTTGCTGAAGCTACAAAATAAAGGTTCTTTAAAGGCCAAGGGCGATTCCGTATTGGCGAGACTTGAATTAGAGATTGGTAGTTTGAATTGAAGACTAATAGCTCAAATTGAACTGCTTCACCAGCTAAATTAGTATTTTTTATTATTATTTAGCACCGCGTCTTACTACCGTTCGGTTATACGCTTAAGTACTAATTACGCTAATGGATTAGGAATTGGAGGGTTGCATTTAGAGGAAGTGAACCGCATTTGCGTGGAGGGAGAGTGGAAAACATTTAGGAAAAACACCCCCAGTTTCACCCGACCGAGATTCGAACCTCGATCTCCCGTCCTCGGCGGTCGAGCTCAACACGACTACGCGTTAGCCAACTACGCCACCAAGGCGGGTCGCTAAATTAGTAGAACTAGTTCAAATTGATCAAAAATAAGTTCATGAACTATTGATTTAAATAAATTAAATGCTCATTTCAGTTAAATGAATCACGTTGAGCTATTCCCAACATTTAACTATTCTGTCAATCTCTAGTACAAATCTAGTCCACAAGCTAATAGTTCAGATTCAGGTTGAACTGTATACTTTCAGATGAAATAGTAAAACTAGTTCAAATCCTTGATGCAAACGATTGATATATTTCTAAACTATGAGTGTTGGATAACCTTTTGCTGTTTCCAACAATGAATTGTTCATTGAAATGAATCACTTTGAATTCTTCCCAAAATCGAATTGTTCCGTCCATCGTTTATATTCATTTTTTTTTAGCACCGCGTCTTACTATCCGTTCGGGTTATACGCTTAAGTACTAATTACACTAATGGATTAGGAATTGGGAAGGTTCAATTTAGAGGAAGTGAGCCCGCATTAGCGTGGAGGGAGAGTGGAATACAATTTAGGAACCCCCTCTCCCCAGTTCACCAGACTGAGATTCGAACCTCGATCTTCCCATCCTCGGTGGTCTGACTCATCACGACTGGCGCGTTAGCCAACTACGCCACCAAGGCGAGTAACTTTTTAAATAATACAATGAGATAAAAAGTCTAAATTATTAGTCTTTATTAAAAATTTGTTCATCACATACATTTATTTATGTAGTTCCTCTGGATTAGTAGGTTCTCTAAATAAATAATCACAAAATGTCAGAATGTCAATAGTATTTATTGTTATAATAAACACATTTAAATAATGTAAAATTTGCTTTTAAATTTATTAAATAGCTACCAACAATATTTTTAGTGTTTAAATGTGCAAAAAAATAATAACAATTATCGATAGCGATTCCTAATAGTTATGTTATTTTAACTAACATTTCACATAAAATAAAATAAAAATGTAACTGCAATTAGTTACCTCTTTGCATGTCATATTGTCTTAATACTTTTTAGCATATTTGAACCCATATCAGAGAAAACTTGGGAACATTGAATTGAAAATTGAATATTTGAAAATAGTACATAAACAATATTCTAGGTGGCTTTCTCTGGGTGTTAAACTCGATTTCAGTCTCAGAAACCGGACAATTCTGTTGAGTAGTATCAGGAGAATGAAACACACCAAGAGGTATTGCTAAGTGAGGATATCTCACATATTGTAAAGCTATTGTTTAGAATTCGTATATTTATACCAACAAAAGTTAGAAAAAATTTATTAATATATTTTTTAATAAAAAATAGTAGAAGTTTACAAACAGATTTATTTCCTTCTGATTAATTAATTTTTTTGTACATATTTTTATGATAATTTATCGTTTAAAACCGATAATATCAACACTTTTATATAAGATGTACTTTATATTTAATGTTTTTTTGGACATAAAATCATAACTACATTAAATAAAATTACCTAAACAGGCGAATGATGTAATATTTTGAAATATAATAACGTTCTGACCTTTAACAATGACTTTAAGGTGTTGTTAAGGTACCAAATGTGTTTTATGCATTATCAACAGAACAATTACACTAAACATATATAAAACTCACTTCTAAAATTATAATATAAAATTACAAATTAGAGGTGTTCTGATCGCAATATAGTAATATAAATTGAACCGTTCCTTTATCAGATCGCCTCTTCGACAATAGTTAGTTCACATGTAACCAAGATTCTTAGTAAAGCTCGGAAGCGGTGCCCTCAAGATTAAAAGGGTAGGTCCTGGAATTTTTAAATTTTTTTAATTTCAAGAACATATTTGGAGTTCATTTTTATGGGAGTTGTGGCTTTGAACGTCCTTCTGTTTTGTGATTTACATTATTGTGCTATTACTTATTATTGACATATACTTATAAACTTTCTTTTAGTTCTCACTGATACACACATCAAAACAAAAGCACCTGCTAAATAAACTCCAAAAAAACTCCAATGCCCCGTACACACGAAACAACTTATTGTACAAAAAATGTTGTGCAAGAAATTCTACAATATCTTGGGCACATGTATTGCATACACATTTTAGCCGGCATTTGTGATTACATAAATTTTTTTTTAAACGTGGATGTTTTCCTTTTTATGGAAAAATAATGATTGATGATTTGGAACAAATTGGTCTTTAATGCAAATAATTTCTTAATCATTCCTAAATATTATGAAAAAAAGAATATTTTTTCAATTTTTTAATATTCTTTTATAATAGTTGAAAAACTTTATTTTAACTTAGGTTTTTTTAATATTCTTTAAAATAGTTGAAAACATTTATATTACTTTTAGAGTTTAACCTCCTTCAATTATGATTATTTGATGGTTTTCAAGCATTTAGCTGTTTATATTACAATACCTTTTTTTAAATTAACTGTCTAGCAAGTTACATTTTCGTGTTTACAATATTAATTTCCCCTTTCATGCCATACCATCCCGATATATTTTGAAAGGGGAAAAGAGGGTAGTAACTTCGGTTCTAGTCGTCACCTTTTGGGCAAGAGAAGTCGTAGCTAGACTGCTTGCAATTTTACCTGACATCCGCAGCTCTTTCCCTTCTCTCCCCTCCAAAATCTGTGACGTCACAAATAAGAACTACACTACCAGATCAATGGGGATGAAAGTTGGACAAACACCGACTTTCAACCACCATTAGATGGACTAGTGCACGTTGCGGTCACTGCCATGTCTGGGATTTTTATCAAACCCACTGATGCTTGAATTACATTTAAATGATTACCAGGAGAATATTTTTGCAAATATTAAATAAAATAATTACATATCGTCAATCATAGGCAATCAGTGCTTGCCATGCTTGCCCTGACGTGACGACACTGCTACAAGATATAGTTCCAAACGACTAAATTACGATGTATATTTCACGAAATAATGCAGTTCAAGCTATAGTTCGTGAACTATTGAACTCTATAAATGAAGTACTATATTACGTGAGCGAAATCAATATTAATTCTTCTCTCATTGAACTGTTCATCTCATCTCTAGTATAAATACAATAATTGCTAGTGTACATGCTACAAAAATCATCAATGGGATGAAAGGACTAATTAAACCAAATTCATTTAGGAATGGTTTATCACGTTCATTTATTTATGTATAGGTTATATTAAATGGATTATGCATAGGCTATGTTAATAAATGAAAACAAATTGTCAGAATGTCAATATAATTTATTAATATTATATACACTTCTCAATCATGTAAAAGTTATTTAATATCTACCAACAATATTTTTTCTATTTTAATGTGCAGAAACTAATAGCAATTCGTTTTCTTTTTACCTAATAGTACTTAATATGTTATTTTAATTAACATTAAATCTAGAAGAACAACTGTAACTGCAATTAGTTACCTCTTTGCATGTCATCTTCTCTTAATACTTTTTAGCATATTTGTCCCATATCAGAGAAAACTTGGGAACATAACTAACTGACAGAGCCATCTGTGAAGTAAGCTATGTTCTATTAGGTTTTAATGAAAATAGTACATAAACAATATTCTAGGTGGCTTTCTCTGGGTGTTAAACTCGATTTCAGTCTCAGAAACCGGACAATTCTGTTGAGTAGTATCAGGAGAATGAAACACACCAAGAGGTATTGCTAAGTGAGGATATCTCACATATTGTAATGCTATTGTTTAGAATTCGCATATTTATACCAACAAAAGTTAGAAAAAATTTAATATATATATTTTTTAATAAAAAAAATAGTAGAGGTATACAAACAGATTTATTTCCTTCTGATTAATTAATTTTTTTTGTACATATTTTTATGATAATTTATCGTTTAAAACCGATAATATCAACACTTTTATATAAGATGTACTTTTATTTATTGGTTTTTTGGACATAAAATCATAACTACATTAAATAACACTACCTAAACAGGCGAATGATGTAATATTTTGAAATATAATAACGTTCTGACCATTAACAATGACTTTAAGGTATTGTTAAGGTACCAAATGTGTTTTATGCATTATCAACAGAACAATTACACTAAACGTATATAAAACTCAGTTCTAAAATTATAATATAAAATTACAAATTAGAGGTAATCTGATCGCAATATAGTAATATAAATTGAACCGTTCCTTTATCAGATCACCTCTTTGACAATAGTTAGTTCACATGTAACCAAGATTCTTAGTAAAGCTCGGAAGCGGTGCCCTCAAGATTAAAAGGGTAGGTCCTGGAATATTTTAATTTTTTTAATTTCAAGAACATATTTGGAGTTCATTTTTATGGGAGTTGTGGCTTTGAACGTCCTTCTTTATTGTGATTTACATTATTGTGCTATTACTTATTATAGACATATACCTATAAACTTTCGTTTTTTAGTTTTCACTGATACACACATCAAAACAAAAGCACCTGCTAAATAAACTCCAAAAAAACTCTAATGCCCCGTACACACGAAACAACTTATTGTACAAAAAATGTTGTGCAAGAAATTCTACAATATCTTGGGCACATATATTGCATACACATTTTAGCCGGCATTTGTGATTACATCAATTTTTTTTTAAACGTGGATGTTTTCCCTTTTTATGTAAAAATAATGATTGATGATTTGGAACAAATTGGTCTTTAATGCAAATAATTTCTTAATCATTCCTAAATATTATGAAAAAAGAATATTTTTTCAATTTTTTAATATTCTTTTATAATAGTTGAAAAACTTTATTTTAACTTAGGTTTTTTTCATAGTCTTCAAAACTAGTTGAAAACATTTATATTACTTTTAGAGTTTAACCTCCATCAATTATTATTATTTGATTGTTTTCAAGCATTTAGCTGTTTATATTACAATACCTTTTTTTAAATTAACTGTCTAGCAAGTTACATTTTCGTGTTTACAATATTAATTTCCCCTTTCATGCCATACCATCCCGATATATTTTGAAAGGGGAAAAGAGGGGTAGTAAATTCGGTTCTAGTCGTCACCTTTTGGGCAAGAGAAGTCGTAGATAGACTGATTGCAATTTTACCTGACATCCGCAGCTCTTTCCCTTCTCTCCCCTCCAAAATCTGTGACGTCACAAATAAGAACTACACTAGCCAGATCAATGGGGATGAAAGTTGGACAAACACCGACTTTCAGCCACCATTAGATGGACTAGTGCACGTTGCGGTCACTGCCATGTCTGGGATTTTTTTCAAACCCACTGATGCTTGAATTACATTTAAATGATTACCAGGAGAATATTTTTGCAAATATTAAATAAAATAATTACATATCGTCAATCATAGGCAATCAGTGCTTGCCTTGCTTGCCCTGACGTGACGACACTGCTACAAGATATAGTTCCAAACGACTAAATTACGATGTATATTTCACGAAATAATGCAGTTCAAGCTATAGTTCGTGAACTATTGAACTCTATAAATGAAGTACTATATTACGTGAGCGAAATCAAGATTAATTCTTCTCTATTGAACTGTTCTTCTCATCTCTAGTATAAATACAATAATTGCGAGTGTACATGCTACAAAAATCATCAATAGGATGAAAGGACTAATTAAACCAAATTCATTTAGGAATGGTTTATCACGTTCATTTATTTATGTATAGGTTATATTAAATGGATTATGCATAGGCTATGTTAATAAATGAAAACAAATTGTCAGAATGTCAATATAATTTTTAATATTATATATACTTCTCAATCATGTAAAAGTTATTTAATATCTACCAACAATATTTTTTCTGTTTTAATGTGCAGAAACTAATAGCAATTCGTTTTCTTTTTACCTAATAGTACTTAATATGTTATTTTAATTAACATTAAATCTAGAAGAACAACTGTAACTGCAATTAGTTACCTCTTTGCATGTCATCTTCTCTTAATACTTTTTAGCATATTTGTACCATATCAGAGAAAACTTGGGAACATAACTAACTGACAGAGCCATCTGTGAAGTAAGCTATGTTCTATTAGGTTTTAATGAAAATAGTACATAAACAATATTCTAGGTGGCTTTCTCTGGGTGTTAAACTCAATTTCAGTCTCAGAAACCGGACAATTCTGTTGAGTAGTATCAGGAGAATGAAACACACCAAGAGGTATTGCTAAGTGAGGATATCTCACATATTGTAAAGCTATTGTTTAGAATTCGCATATTTATACCAACAAAAGTTAGAAAAAATTTTATAATATATTTTTTTAATAAAAAAATAGTAGAGGTATACAAACAGATTTATTTCCTTCTGATTAATTAATTTTTTTTGTACATATTTTTATGATAATTTATCGTTTAAAACCGATAATATCAACACTTTTATATAAGATGTACTTTTTATTTATTGGTTTTTTGAACATAAAATCATAACTACATTAAATAAAATTACCTAAACAGGCGAATGATGTAATATTTTGAAATATAATAACGTTCTGACCTTTAACAATGACTTTAAGGTATTGTTAAGGTACCAAATGTGTTTTATGCATTATCAACAGAACAATTACACTAAACGTATATAAAACTCACTTCTAAAATTATAATATAAAATTACAAATTAGAGGTGTTCTGATCGCAATATAGTAATATAAATTGAACCGTTGCTTTATCAGATCGCCTCTTCGACAATAGTTAGTTCACATGTAACCAAGATTCTTAGTAAAGCTCGGAAGCGGTGCCCTCAAGATTAAAAGGGTAGGTCCTGGAATTTTTTAATTTTTTTAATTTCAAGAACATATTTGGAGTTCATTTTTATGGGAGTTGTGGCTTTGAACGTCCTTCTGTTTTGTGATTTACATTATTGTGCTATTACTTATTATAGACATATACCTATAAACTTTCGTTTTTTAGTTTTCACTGATACACACATCAAAACAAAAGCACCTGCTAAATAAACTCCAAAAAAACTCTAATGCCCCGTACACACGAAACAACTTATTGTACAAAAAATGTTGTGCAAGAAATTCTACAATATCTTGGGCACATGTATTGCATACACATTTTAGCCGGCATTTGTGATTACATACAATTTTTTTTAAACGTGGATGTTTTCCCTTTTTATGTAAAAATAATGATTGATGATTTGGAACAAATTGGTCTTTAATGCAAATAATTTCTTAATCATTTC